>PYAF01005705.1:186670-240984 GCA_007407185.1 Glycine tomentella
TAGAGGATGAATGGTATGTAGATAAATGGTTCAAATACT
The DNA here is from genome assembly GCA_007407185.1 of Glycine tomentella. Taxonomy (NCBI): domain Eukaryota; kingdom Viridiplantae; phylum Streptophyta; class Magnoliopsida; order Fabales; family Fabaceae; genus Glycine; species Glycine tomentella. The sequence continues at coordinate 186,710 of PYAF01005705.1, forward strand.
AGAATGATTCAATTTTGAGGATTAAGTAGTGAGGTGGTAGGTGAAAAGAGAATAAAGATGCATACTAGGATCAAATCTTTTATTGTGAAAATTTAAAGAGATTAGAAATTATTTGAAAGATATATTGTGGATTATTAGTTAGATTTCTAACATAATTTTTTTGTAGTTGAGGATATTCTCTGGTCATGCCTAAGTTGGTAATGATCTTAATTGAATAAGGTATGGTGGTTTAACCATACTTATGGTACGTATGATGGTATGATAAAAATATTTTTCATAAGGGATATGTATTTTGCTTATGGATTTTATTATGAAATGATATTGATAGGATGATAGGTTGATTCATGTTTCCAAGTCCAGTATGAGATTTTGTGAAACAGAATTTGATACTACATACAGTACGATATGTAGTACCCAAGTGCAGATACATGGCAAAATTCATGCATGTTTGCGTAAGACGATCGCAACGTCTACATCCAGTACTAGGTGTAGCTACATACAGTACGATATGTAGAGGCCATTTGCACCCTGGGATAGTTCACTTCATGCATTCATATAGTTGCATAATTTTATGGATTTTGTTTGAATATATTGACGATTTACTAACGTACTAACGTGTTCGGTGGTTTAGCTTTGCCTACTGAGAAATTTTTATTTCTCACTAGATTTGTTTCATTTTTTTTAGATGACAACAATGGTCAATTTCCTTGATGCTTTGGATTAGTGGTGATGTATGAAGGAAGATATAAATTAGGCTGGAGTATGGAAAATATTGTATCTGTATAATATTGACTTTTGTAACGAGAATTATGATTATGTATAATATATTAGTGTCAAATCTTTTATAAGTTTTACATTTTAGAATATTTAGTAATATACGCTTCTTAAAAATTTAACTCTAATAAAAGTAATAATAAAATTTATAAAAATCAGTATAAAATTTTAGGTCGTTACAGTTAAAACAGTCTTTTAAAACTTTTCTTTAAAATAATTTGTGGAATTAAAACTTGGATCGTATCACTCAATCACCCTTTGTCAAAATCAAAATTTTCTTTCAATCTAGATTCACCTTAGAATGCATGTAATGTCTGAAATGCTTCTTGTTGATTGTATATTGATTTTCAAATACAAGCAATGAAAGAAACACAGATAAAGAACACAAGACACAACAATTTATACTGGTTCACCTCACAAACTTGGAGGCTACATCCAGTGTCTTCCAACCAGCACTAGGTTAGATTTTTCACTAAATCAAATTATTATTTTATAAGCAAAACAAGTGATTATCTCTATCAACCCTAGATAAAGATACTGAATTCTAAAACACTATTAGAATACAAATCACAAAGATTTTGAGAACCCTACTCAAATCTTTACCCTTGAGAATCTTACTCAAGAAAGCTTGAAAGAACCAAAATGATTTACACCACAGAATTCTAAAACAGAAATTCTAAAAGAAAGAGTTCAAAAAATACACAACCTAAAATCCTTAACAAATAATGAATGAATGTATGAAGTTACCAATCAATCAGGTTGAATGAATGTCAATGCACAGACTAATCTTTCTTGAAATATCTTTTTCTCACAAACACATCATTTCCAAATTCAATAACTCTTCGATCTTTTCACAAGATGTGTCTCTCTGAGTAAAATCAGTTTCTTGAACTTTTGAATGCACTTTGAGCTTTTGGTAAGACTCAATCTCAAAAGTATATTTCGTTCTCAAAAAATGTTCTGATATTTTTAAGTGCAGACCCATAAAACCAAATAGAAAACTGATTTAACAAAATTTAATCAATTAATCCGTTAAGATAATCGATTATTTTAACATATGTAATTGATTAATTCAAACAGATAATCAATTAATATGTTCTTGATCCTTTTTAGAAAACTTTCATGAACAACTTAATCGATTAATAAGTGATGTAATTGATTAACACAGACAACTGATTTACGAAAACAAGTTGTAGTAATCGATTGCATGATATTGGTAATCGATTAAATCAGATAAGCTCAGATTGAAAGAAGCCTTTGTAATCGATTACGCCTTACTTGTAATCGATTAAAGCAGACACTCATTATATGTAAAATGCACTTAGTAATCAATTACGATTTGCCTATAATTGATTAAAGTAGTCAGACATATTTTGAAATAACACTTGGTAATCAATTACAGAAGAGTGGTAATCGATTAAAGTTTTCATCATGACTTTTCCAGAAATATCACATATATGTAATCGATTACATAATACTTTTAATCGATTAACACAGTGCAAAATCTGATTTTTCCAAAAACATAAGCCATGTGATTTTCTTTGCAGATGCTAGCATTTAATTCTATATTCTACATATGAATGCATGTAAATGAATTATGCAATGCAAGGATCACTAGGCAATGTACTTGAACCACTTAGACAAATTACAAATGCCACTAAAATAATTGGGCATGTAAAAGGCTAAAACTTCAAGCCAAATACTTTAGCCTTGCTTTGATAAACTTGTAGCTCCTACTTCCAACTCCCCCTGTATCTAACAAATTGACCCACGCTTATCTCTGACAAAATTGTAACTCTGTTCCTTAGCTTTCTAGGTACTACTTATATATTCTATTTGGAGTTCTGTAGAATCTTCTAGGTCTTGCACAAGGAAGATAGGTCAAATAACCACAAAATCTGAAAATAAGCAACAATTATCAATTAAGCCAAATTATTTGCTTAAGACCAAAACTGAGTTAAAGTTAGAAAATAAGAATTCAAGAGAAGTAAAATAAGCTAAGATGAATAGAAAAATACTAAATTAAAAACGCTCAATCAGTATATTTTCTAATTTCCTCACCACCTCACTAGGTACACTAAAGAAAGAAAAGAAGTACAAAGGAAGGGAAGAAAGTAGTGAGTTTATAAGGTAAACTCTTCTGACGAAGGAAAGATTTTTGTGCTTCCAATGAGAAACCTTCTTTACGAACTTGTTATCATATTCTTTTGCATTTTTGTATTTGGGATTACCCATAAGTGCAAATCTAATGAGAAAACAAATGTGGAAACCTATTATTGACAAGTTTGTAAAGAAGCTCTCTCATGGGAAGCCTCTCCAACTTGTTTTGTCAATGTGAAGAAGAAAATTGTTATATTATTTTCACTTGTCCACGGGTTGACAATATTTGGGAATATTGCTACAAGTGGCTAACTTTGTCAATGGTTTGTCCAAATGATACAATTTCTTATATGTGGCAATATGGATATTTTCATTAGAAGCAACGAAGGAAAGGAACGATGGTATGCTGTTTGGTGTGCAATTATTTGGTGTCTTTTGAAGAAGAGAAATGAATTCATTTTTGATGATGGGTCTTTCATTGAAATGGAGGTCATTGAACAAGTGAAATTTATGGCATGGTCTTGGATGAAAAGTAAGCTACCACCCTTTAATTATTCGTTTACACTATGGTCCGCTAATCAGGGGGCTTGCTTTTTGAATGGAACGGGGGATATTTGATATGTATGAACCATAGTGCTTGTTGGAATGTGATGGTCGAAGGTGGAATTCATGCAAATGCTATGCTTGGAATTCACGTGTGGTGATGGTGTCAAGGTGGAGATAGCAACTGCAGGTGGAGTTGGAATTAATGTGGTGAAGTAAATTTTTGGGACATGGGAGGCGCTGGTTGGTTATGGTAGGGTAAGGGCATACAGCATTTATGGGGCTTTCAAAGAGATATCTTTAATGCTGATGAGGTAAGGCCGTTAAACCATGGAGGGACGGTTCTTTTTGTAACAGGTTATTTTGCTATTTTTACTTAGAGGATGGTGGAAATAGTTAATAACCATGGTATATAAAACTTTATTTGTAATCTTTATGTACATGGGTTAAGGTACCTTTAGGTACCTTTGTACCTTTAATTAATATATTTTGTTTGGCCAATAAAAGAAAAAGTAGTAGAGGAAGATAAAATAACTAATAACTATTTTGGTAGAGTGCAGGTCTCTCTTGAAAACTTGTTCTGGTTCAATTCTTATCAGAGCTCTTTTGTGGGCTCTATGGGCATTTGCAGTTTAACTTAACTTTTTATATTTTTCTATCTATCATTTTCAATATTCTACTTCAATTTTTTTAAAAATTATCAATAATTAAAATAATAATATATTACAATATAAATTAAAATACATTTATGGTTTAAAAATATTTATTAATTTTTGTAATTATAATATAATTTATATATTTAAAAGTGTTTATTTATTATAAATTAGTTATATAAAATATACATTTATTTCGCACTAGGTTAAAATACTAATATATTACTTTCTTTTACTCTTAAGAGTAAATGATTAACTCAACTCTTTAAAACCAACTTATAAGATGATTACTTATCTTTACAAGTTGATGTTGGTATCGGATACAACGCACCCCTTCACACCCAAGAATGCTTAAACACCTGAAGCATGAACAAATGTTGGTGATGCAATGACATCCCCTTATACCTAGAAATAAAGCTCTAACACGTAGTCAAATACGAGTAGCCCAATAATAAATCTAAAATATACTCTAATATCATCTTAAAAATTTAAACTTACGATTTAACTTAAAATTATAAAATCAGTGAAAATTGCCCCAGTTTTATAAAGAATAAATTGACCATATCTCTAATTAACATCCAAGAAAATCATATACATGTATCTGTTTATTAATTTATTAAATAATTTATTATTATTTATACCCACAGAAGCAATTCTTTCGTCCTTAACTATGACATCTTAGAAAGACAACATCTGTAACCCAAAAAACAATATCAATACTAGCAAACCCCGCAAAACAGCAACTTTTAATAGCAGGCAAAATATCTAAAATTGTTGTAAATTCTTTTTCTATTAAGCCAATCCAGTGACAATATAACTCCTTTAAGGAGATCTAAAATCATCCTCGCCAATAACGAAAAAGATTGAAAGACATTTAAAGTGTGTAACCAATTATCCATCCAAAAAATGAACCATTACTTCCACGGATGACACAATCGAACACATGCAATCACTAATTGAATATTCAGATTAACTTATTTTAGAAAAAAAAAAAACAATTTTTTACAGTTTCTTGGTAAAAATTTTGGGTATAAATTATAAAATAACAAATTATCGTAAATAATCAAATTACCAATACATTCTTAAGCATGGATCAATACGAATAATGAATGCTAAAGTGTAAATAAACACACTACTCAATCAAACTAAGATTCGTGGTGTTATAGCATTATTCACCCAAAATCTACTTCAGTTCTTTGTAACATGACCAACTGGCCACATGATGTGAAACCAATCTGGTAATTTAAGATAAAGGAACAGAAAATGTATACTTGGAGTTCCATACGAAAACATTTTAGCCAAGCTTCTACCTTAGCCACCATCTTTGAATTGTAGATATAGGAGTCTTCAAGAATGGTGTGTGGCGTTGGATGAGCGGATTAACCGACCTCCCAATTTGGGCCCAAACACTCTGATGGTAAGGGGCGGTAACAGGAACATGATACATGAGCTTCAGAAGCTGCAGCAGGAAAGGCAAAACAGGTGAATACATGACACAGTAATATTTTATTGCATTCATTTAGGTTTGTTGCAGATTGGGTTCAATGCATTCTTCTGAAATAGAAGCTTCACAAACTTAGATATAACTAATAATTTTGTTTCATGAGGCTTTAGGTTAAGTTGTTTTATCTATTTCTAGTTTAAAACTATTACAAACACTGTATATTATGTATATGATATATTTGAACTTGTTTTAATTGTCTCTGAATCCTATGATTCAATACAAATTATCATTCCTGATTCAAAAAGTAGCTTGGCAATTCACAAATTGAATCTCAATTTGATAACCTTGTTTCCTATTAAAAATTGGAAAAGATGAGGATTTCAAAAGTACCAAAATCCCATTTGTTCATTTTTTATCCCAATCCTTTTCTGTTGAGGATTTCAATTTGGTAACCCTGTTTCCTATTAAAAATTGAAGACTGTTTAGTGATATACAGTTATCCCCTTGTTTGTGAGTGCATATGGATGCATGAGCACAAGGTAAATTAATAGCTTCAAGTAAAATTTTTCCAAGAAAAAAAGACAATGTGTATATATTCAGATAGCAATGTGTTAGTAAAGCCCCCTTAAAGAAGTTTACAGCAGGAAGAGGAAGAGTGGTAACAGAATTTTATAGCCACATGGAATTATAAATAAAAAGTGATTATCTGGTGGACAATTAATTAAGACAGTGGGTGGCAGGAGTCAATAGGGCAGGGGCAAAGATCGTAACTGTTCCGAAGACAGTGAGTATTAATAGGGGGGTGGGGGAATAGGAAGGTGGGGGAGTTAGTGAGGTAGTTCAGATTTTGATTGGAAATTGTAGAGGAAGAGAGTCCAGGTCTCTCAAATGCCTATTAGGGATACTTTTCTTTTCCGGTATTCAGCATCTTTAACTCAGTTCGTATATCAATCTGATATTGTGCTAGAGTCCGAGCCTTGTCTTAAATATATTTTCCAGTTTTTCCCATTTATTCTAACCAGTTCTATGACAAGGAAACAAACCTGCCAGTACATGAATGCTTGTATTATGTTCCGCTGCCACCTGCATGTGTGGGTTAAAAAATAAAGGTAGAATGAGTCAACAATACCATAGAAAAGGGAAATGTTGCAAAGAAACCAGTGTTACCGATGGCGGATGGCAGAAGGCCAAAATTCCGCCATATAAACATGCCATTGTGGCCTATGGTGCTGCCATAGTGGGCCTCCCTTCACATATTGCCTAGAAAATGCTTGAGAAACTTACGACAACAATGAGATGATCAGCAGGAATCCAACTCCAATCTCGGCATGTGATGTCAGTATATTGAGGGTAGAATTGTTTGAGTCCACCCAAACACAAGGCTCTTCCAAGTACTTCCTAAAATAGCAATAAAATAATATAACTTGGATGTCAATGCACATTAAGAAATAGAGACCTTAAATGAAAGTTCTGTGATTCATTATATGGAGTTGAGCTAGGGGGAAATTGGTCACAATTATCAACAATAAACAATTATGCTTACAGATGTTAAGATAATTATTCACACTCTATTTGGTATAAAGAAAATTATTTGCATATGCCTTGATTCCCTTCCAGAGATCCAATCTAATTCTACAAAATTGATCCAGACAGCTCAACACAAAAAAATACATAATACATGAAATTATATTAGAAATTCCTTACTTGAATTTGCAGTAATTAAGAGTAACATTATGGTTAATCATGCAATAGACTAAGCTGTTCTTTGAACTATATGGTATATTCAGGAGACTACATATTCAAGAATGACAAAGAGAAAGAAAAGGAAAATAAAATAAAATTAGAAGTCCCAATGCACACTAGGGAAGGTAAAAAAGTATTTAAGTTTTAGTGTCTGACAGTAATCTAGCGAAATATATAGCATACTGAGATAGAGGACAGGACCAGTCCATGTTTAATGAGAGCAATGTTTTTTCTTTTATCAACACTATTTTCTTTGTATGTTAGTGATAATCTAACGTAAACTTTTCAAAGATCATTGTACAAGGTAGAGCGACTGAAATTACGTCTAAGGAACTTGGCAACATGTTCAAAGGACCAACATAAGATAGGGATCAAAGCAACTGCAACATAATAAAAACAGATTATAAAAGGAAGGACATGGAAGTGACATAAAGGAATGGTAATATTAATTCCCTTCAAGAAGAAGCAAACAAGAGTATAATAGGATTAACTGACAAAGGAATACACACATTTAAGGCAAAGATGAGATGTAACAAATGTAAGGCAGTAGATGAAGTATATAAAATCCTTTGAAGCAATTATTGACTGAAAGTAAACTTGCAAGGCCTGCAAATTCCATGCTCTTGGTTTCTGCAATAGCACAAGACAAAGTAACAGTGTATTAGAGATGGAAGAATGAGAACATTCAGAAGATAATGTTTACTGTGAAATCACAACAAAATCTTACCCCATATTGTGAGTACAATGAGTACAAAGAAGAGCAAAGAGTGCCCAGAAAACAAAGGCGATAAGCCCTATGAGAAAGATGCTTTGGTACCAGTGGAATGGCTGCAAGAAAAGCCACAACAAAAACCTACAGAAAATATTTAAATCAAAGGATCAGCAACGAAGGTGATTCAGATCCGCAAGTAAAAAAGTCCAGAGCATAAAAAGATTTATTTACAGTATAACTTGGCAAGTTCACGATTTCAATGCATCAATTCCTAATTCTAATATCTTTTTGTCTTTTCTCTGCAAATGCTCAAGAACAAAATTTGAAATAGTGATAAAAGCAATTCTGATCAGCAGTAGTATACTAGAATATAATTCACAATTGTGTAATTCTAAAGAAGAAAGCTCCATTAGAATATAACTAATGCATAAAGAATTCAGAGACATAAGTAAATCAATCAGTCAAATGTGGTATACAACAGTCAACAGTCATACACAAATTGGGAATATCTTAACCCAGAGTATGGATTTATGCCTTAAATAGAGAAGAAAGCGTACCCAAGCATTGACAGAAAATAGAATTGTCTGCCGATCCCAACGCAAAGGTGTTGGACTAGGACCTGGACCTGCAGTTGTGGATGTCCCTGAAGTTCTATTAGTTGATCCTGCAGAAAAATCCATCACATATAAGTAAGACTCAGGCAGAGACACAATATAGAACAAACATACAATTACCAAGATATGCTTCACTCTGAATTTCTTATTCTTATTCTTTAAAAACTCTACAACATTAGCAGAAATGACATATTCACCAGAACTTCTTGCACGAGGTTGATTATTTGTCGGGGCCGACGATGACGATGTAGTCGATGAACGTGCTGGCTGGGATGAACTGCCACCAACAGACATTGGCTCCACCACAAGATCAGGATCCTGTTCAAAATCCAACAGTTACAACCAATTTACCAAGTCAATGAAAATAACACAAATTCTCCTGATACAATACAATTAACACACTATGCAGCATCAAAATATGAAATCTTGTATATTGGTAGTTCCCACTAATATACACTATTTTGGGCATAGCACCAATCAATATGGGATCTCTAACACTCCTCTTAGACATTTGCAACAACAATTACTAGGATAAACTATAGATGTTGCTCCCAAAAAGAATTCACATGAATATTCCTTAATTCACTAAAGTTCACGAACAATCCGATAGTTACACACAATCAAATAACTAATTCAGTGAACTTAAAACAAATTCCCATGAAATACACACTCCACAGTACTAATATTAATGATCAAAAAATGAGTATTTTTTTTTTTTTTTGCATGAGCCCGAAAACCCCATTGCAAGAAAGGAGGATGACCCAATTGGTCAAACGGCGAAAAATTCGAAACTTGCACAATTGAAACGCGAGAGGGGAAATTAAGAGATGGGTTTGGAGAGAAAAGAAAAGAAAGAAACGCACAACGTAGCGCTGGTAGAACTTGCGCTTGAAGTGGGAAACGACGTCATCACGAGAGGCCATGTGGGGAGGGATGAGAACGTTGTTCCAGTAATCGGGCCATCGAGAGTCGTTGTCGTAGTTGTATGAATCCGCCGCTAATCGCTTTAGCTTCTGTGGATCTTCTCTCTCTTCTCCCATTTTTTATTTTCCACCCTCTTCTGCTTCTGCAACTTGCTTCAACCCACGCTCTTCCATCAGTGGGGAACTTCCTTGGATATATTGTGTCGTTTGGCGATTTACTTGGGTTAAACGCAAAAACCATCATGTGTCGTTTATATTGGGGTTCATTAAATTTTAAAGGCAAAGAAAGGTGTAGGCAACTTCATCTTTAAAAATTTTGGTTTCACTATATTTTTAGTCTTTTAAATTTAAATTTACTTTGAAATAAAAAAATTACTTTTCTTAATCCTGAATTTCAAAAAATATATCTTTTAGTTTCTCCTGTGGTAAAAAATAATCATAAATTATACATTTAAACTAAAAAAATTAGTTAAGAAAGACTAAAAAAACATTTTAAATTGAAGGACTATAAAGGAAATTTAAATTTGGGAGACCAATGATGATCCAAATTTGTCTGAACTAAAATCATAATTAAGCCAAAAGCTTTAGTCATTTGATTATACTTTAAAAGAATCAATTTAAATCTATTAACCTTAAATATGAAATTGGTTCTTATAAGTGGACGCTTTTTCACTTTTAGTCTTTGTAAGGCTTTTTTTCAATTTTTATTTCTATAAGTTTGCATTTTTTTCATTTTTAGTCCTTGGCGTCAATCTCCCTCATGAAAAAAAACATTAATGTTGATGGCATATTGACATCATAGGAATTAAAAAAACTTATAAGGATAAAAAATGAAAAATAAAAAAAAAACTTATAGAGAAGAAAAAAAAACATACAAGGATCGAAAATAAAAAAAGTACAAATTAAAAGAAAAAAATGACATCTTTTATACAGACAAATAAATATATAAGCCTTAAGTATTATGTATAAATTTATTTTAAATTAATATAAATTTAAAAATAAGAAAGAATTAATTAATAGATGCATGTGAAAGATCTTATTCCCGACCTTAATGTCCCCATGGCTAATATCTCCTATCTCTTCATCGAATGCTTTCCAACCCTTATCCTAACTTGGTGGGCATGAGAATGAAGAAGCAACACTATTTTGGAAGGACAGTTTTGGTCTGAGTCATGTCCATATGATCCACTTACCCAAAACAAAATGTTGCTTATTTCATGTAGAAATATGCATATAAGATTATGTATTTTTGAAACCTGTATTGGTCCCTCAGTCGTAGTGCGATGTCTTAGGCTTTCTTACCTCTTACATTTTGCATTCACACTTGGGCAAAAAATAAATAAAACATAAGATTTAATTGGCTAGATTTATTTTTGCTATTATCTTTTGCATTAATTGTTTTCAATATTTTTTTTTTTTGCAACACATAGATATTTGAAAACGAGAACATGCATAATTTTAAGGATATTTTTCCATATATAAACCTTTTAATTAATTCCTTCTTATTTTTTATTTTATATTAATTTTAAATTAAATTTATGCATAATATTTGAGACTTAAATATTTGTTGGTGTCTAAAAATATGTCTTTTTTATTCCATGTATTTTTTATTTAATTTTTTGTCTCTGTAATGTTTTTTTCATTTTTAGTCCATGTAAGTTTGTTTCTTCATTTTTAGTTCATGTAAATTCTTTTTTCATTTCTAATTCTTATGTCAACATTACATCAAGATTAATGCTTTTTTATAATGGTGATGGCGATAGTGACTAAAAAGAGTAAAACGTAAATTCACAAAATTGATTAAAAAAAACTTACAAGCACTAAAAGTAGAAAAATATCAACTTACAAAAATCAATTTCATATTTAAGTCTAAAAAGTAATATTAGATAACCAGTCTACTCTACATTATTAAATTTATTTAATAAAATTATTATTATTATTATTATTATTATTATTATTATTATTATTATATCATACAATATTTATAAAAAACTAATATAAAATGTTACAAAATAAAAAATATTTCATTGTTAATTATTGACTAATTTATGTATATATATTAAAATTTGACAAAATGTTTTTATGTAAAATAAACATTTAACCAAAGATAGTTTTTGTCATGTAATCATTTATGCTTTCTCACACGGGCAGGCATACAATTCACTTTTGGACACTTTATTGGTTCTCATAACTAAAGTGGATCATGTGGTTTGCTTGAAGGAGTTTTGTCCCATTAGCTCGTGTAATGTAGCTTACAAGGTTATTATGAGAGATGCATGTTCTTTCCTAGCTAAATTTAATTGATTAATGGATTAAGATATTTTGACTATATTTCTTTACTTCAACACAGAGTATATTAATAGATTATAATTTAATTTAATCAATTAATTTATGTTGAACTTTCGTTTTCCATAAGCAAGATCATTTTAATCTATTAAGCACTTGTTTTAATATGTTAAAGTAGAAAGAGTGATGCGTAAAAATATGTTCGCATTAAGGCAAGCGAAACCTATGCAGTAGTAATAATAAATTAAAAGTTCCGACATTGAACTCAAAGGATTAGTTGTATTTTCAAACAATTAATTTTGTAAAACTAAACAATTAAGGTTAAATTAAATGAAAGATAATTGTGGTCAATTACTTAAATTAGTAAATAAGAATCAAAGATAGAAGAGTTGATGTCAAAAAAAATATAATAAGCAGCTAGGATTGTGATTTCTCACTGACCCCAATTTTTCCCAACTCTAATTCTAACAAAACCCCAAATATTATCAATTTTCTGTATTTACAAATTCAATTATTAACCTTTGGTCATGGTTTAATAATGCACTTTGCCCTAATCAATATTCAATTGTTCATAGAAATATTGTATTAGGTCAAAGGATTAAGTTCAAAATAAGGGTGATCAATTAATTAAGCTACCAAAATATCTCATAACCAGTTTGATCATGCTATTTACGTAAAAACAATCTTTTCCTAGGTCAATCAATTACATACAGATGATCGATCACCGTCACGCAATAAATTAAGATTCAGAGTGATCAATTGCAAATTAACAATATAGAATAAAAAAGAAATTTAATTGTAGAAAAAAATCAAGGGTTTCGTTAAAATCAGAAAAGGATATAAGAGTATGATTACACCACAATTCCGAACTAGGGAGACTCGCTATTCATGGCCATGGCAAAAAAAAAATATCGATAAAGAATACAAATATACCAAAAGAAAATGAGACATGGTCAAAATCCATCCCAATTGTAATCCCTGCTCTCCTCCACAACTAAGAGATTCCCACACGGTCCTTTTCTCTTTCAGAACTTTCAAGAATGTAAACAAAACAAAAGACACCAAAAAGAGAAGTCTCATTCCTTATTTATAATATTCTATAGAAGTTCTCCTTCAATCTTATTAAGAATATTGTATTTGATCCTACCAATTGGGATTTAAATCTTGATGACAGAAAATCATCGCAATATTTAAGTGACAGGTTACACAAGCAAACCATGAACAAACAAAATTACCATATGCGTACAAAATTATTGTGGTTGTACAAAATTACGATGGTCGTGGTCTTTTCATTAGCTCAAGAAATTCATGATTTTTGGCTTTTTTTCACAAAAAACCTCTTAAGTACTTGTGTTTCACAAACTTACACCAAACCATGAGTTTTGTTAAATAAAATATACCAAAATACATGAATTTAACATGAAAATTCACATCAAAATACAGTCAAACATGAATTTATCAACTTTCCTACACTTGAGTATTATTAGCCCTCAAGCAATTTTTCTGATTCTAAAATTTCAAAACAATTCTCCCTAGTTAGAACTTATGCACAAAACCCCCTTTATTCATTAACAGAAACCAACAACAAGCAACAAATGTACAAAAGAACTTTTCAAGGAATCCATTAGGCTTTTAGATTCCACTCATCTCACCATTTCTCAATGTTTTCAGGTATTCAAATAACGTTCACAAAGTTGTTCATCAATCAACTCAATTCGAACAAATTTTCAACATGTGATGACCCTTACTGTGGCGCGGTTGGTGCCAGATCCCGCGCGGTTAGCGTCGGGATTGTTCAGCAGAAAACCCTGTGAGGGGTGTGGCGCGGGTAGCGCCAGGATTGACGCGGGTAGCGTCAAACCCACTGGAACTTGACGCCCAGAGCGCCAGATCCACGCGAGGGGCGCCAGGGGTTTTGCAGCCCACGCGGGTAGCGCCATAGGTGACGCGGGAAGTGGTCTGGAAAACCAAATTTCACTGGTTTTCCACGCGGTCAGCGCCAGGTGTGGCACGGACGGTGCCATAGGCCAGGGGAGGTTTGCGCTGACGGCGTCGGTGTGGCACCACAGGTTCTGGAAGTTGGCGCTTGGGGCGTGGGAGTGGCGCTGATGGCGCCACATACACCACCATGGTGGCGCGGTTAGCGCCAGAGGTGGCGCGATCCACGCCAGAGCTCGGGCAGGCCCAGTATAAAAGGGGCAAAACGCGAAAATGGAGAGGAAAAACAGCTTCTTCTTCTTCCTCTTGCCCTAATCTCCATTGATGCCTGTCCCAAGCTTCCTAGGACCTTATATGTTGGCCTAAACACCTCTCAATGACCTATAAACTTGTGAGAATCACCTTGAGAGCTTCAATCCTTCATCATTTATTTTGAAAAACCCCTTGAGAGTGAAAATCCTCTACTCCAAAGAAAAGCTTAGAGACTTGAGTTTGGCTAAGACCCAAGGCTTGGAACGCACACCAGAGCTTGAGGAAGCTGTCCTTCAGCCTTCTTGGTCGATACTGAGGTAAGAAACTTGAGTTTCTCCGGTTAATTTAGGATTTGGGGTTTTCTGTGAATAGTGACCCACTTGAGCTGGGGCTAGAATTAGCCCAGGGTCCTGTAGAGAAACTTGTTTAGAGTAATGTAGTGATGAAGAATTAGCTTTCAGTTTTTGATTTGGTGAACTTGGAATCTTGGCTCTGTGATATGCATGTGTGGCTGTGTAATGAGTCACTTGTTATTCTCTGGACATGCAAGAGCCTTGATTATGCTCGTGTTGAGCCTGAGAGGCTAGTTGAACGGGGCCTTGATAGAGGTTTAGACCGTTACAGTGATAATTGAATTATGAGGCTGATATGAACTTATGCTTAGGCAGGTATTGTGCATTGAGTCTGGGATGACTCAGATGCTTGGTATTCAGCCTTGATGGACCTTGTATGGTCTGTGAGAAGCCTAGTGTAGGCTGGGCTATATTGAACCCTAGGATAGGGGAATTCTGATATGATATGCTCTGTGATTGAATGCCTGTTGAATTGAGCTTGATATGAATCCATATGCCTGGATTAGGGCTTGACATTGAGGGTGTCGGTGGCGGTTGCCATAGAGCAGGGAAAGAACAGCAGAGCAAGGCTTTGCCAGGTAAGTTCTGTGTCCCTGGGGATGATTCCCACTTGGTTGCCACACCACACTCCGGGGGAGTGGTGGTCATTTCATGATGCATGCATTGGTAGTTGCATCCTCATAATGATATGTGTGTGCATCTGTACTTGTTATGTGATATGATTGTGATAGATCTATTGGCCAGTAGATAGATATGGACCTCCCTAGGAGATGGGTTTCCTCCTAGTATGGTTGGCTCATGGTCGATGATATCCCAGGGAATCGGTGATTCCTACAGACCAAGGGGATAAAAGTTGAGGCAGCTCCTTCTATTCTCGGAAGTACCATATACGTGCGTCCATGCGTAAGGGGTAGCTCCCAATGGGACGGCACGGGTGTGAGTTCCAGTCTCACATTGAGATAGGCGTTGAGGTAGCTCCGCCATGTTTGGAGCAAGATGACTTGCTCATATTGTTATGAGGGCCAGAGGGCCTGGCCAATGGGCCGAATTGTTGTGATTGCCTTATGTATGTGTTATGGAAAGTGGGCCAGGGTGGAGGAGATTCCTCTAAGGACCCTGAGCTTACTGAGATGTGTATCTCACCCCGTGTGGGGATTTATGATTTCAGGTGACTCTTCTGGCAGAGGAGAGCAATCTCAGGGCAGGAGGCCCCAGTAGAGACTTGGGTTGCTTGATTGAGGAGCAGCAAAGAGAGCTGAAGGCTCAGTTTTGTTTTGATTTATGTTTTGAAGGGATGGTGTGTGTGTACACCTGAGTTGTTTGGTTTTGTACACCCTCGGTGAGGGCAAATATTCTTTTGTATCACCACGCTGTGGTGTGGACTGTGATGTATATTTATGTACAGAACTCATGATGATATGTATATGATGTTCCTCCTGAGTATAATTGTTGTATATTTGACTATCTGCCTATAGGTTCAAGTTATCTGTCTATATGTATATGATATGCGAAATTGGATCAACAGGGGTGTGAAAAACATGTCTTGTGTGTGTGATTTCTATGTGATATGTTTATTCCATACATAATGAATCAAGAAAGACGATTCGATGCTTCCGCTACGTTTTAAAATGATGTTTTAAGCGCTAACCTGATATTATTAATGATAACGCACCGGAGGCCTACGGGGTGTTACACAACAATTCCAAATAAGTGGGACAATTTAGGTTGTATAGAGCTAGGCTCATAATGCAAGGTAGATACTAAAAGAAATAGTCAACAAAAGGCTCCAAACAATTCACAAAGTAATGACTTAAAATTTAAGGGAACCATTACCTTTCTTTCAATTCTCACTTTTTTCTATTTTTTCCAAAGGATTTTGTGTAACATCTCAATATTTGTTTTATATATTTATTTATTAAATAAATATATTATGCATTGCGAAAATGATTTTTTAATTAAATAAATAAATATTATTTTGGGTTAGTATTGTTAGAAAATAAAATGATTTATGTTAATATATATATATATAATAAAAGATTTTACATGAACATATTTAGTAAGTGAGTTTGTGCTTAGTGTATATTAGTGAGTTTTCCTCTTAAAATGCATTAAAATGAATTGAAACCCTACACAAAGAGGATAACAATTTTATTCTTTCCCTAGGCCAAAACCTAATTAACTTTTCTTCTTCTTCTTATCTATTATTGGAATCTTTGCCATTGTAGCGTTTTCGGAGGGAGCTCCGTTGGAACCGTGAGTCGGAGTCGATAATTTCTGTTTTATATTTTTAGCTTGAGTGTTTGGATGTTCTAGCGTTGTTGCCACTTTTTGTGCCTATTATGAGTTTTGATGAATTAGTTCAATTATATATATATATATATATATATATATATATATATATTATGCGTTGTAATAATTTATACCTTCGAGAGTTTATGACATCATGACGCCATGAACTTTGAGTTTCTGAAATCCTGAATATATGCAAAGTGAATTTGGTCAAATACATATATTTCCTTCGAAATCGTCAATTGTATTTCTTCACGCTAATCTAATATATATTTTAGCCATCGGACCCCTATATCCTGTCTTCCTATAATTTTATATTCATATGCGATATTAGAAATTGCTCGACTTGGCCAAAAGTAATTACTTGAGAATATCTAATAGATATATGTGTACTTACATTGCGAATTCTATAACTGTATCTGATGCCATGAGACTTGGCCACTAATCATTTTGAGAAAAAATGATTTGGCCAAAAGTAATTCTATTCCATCGTGAATTCTACCCGGTACCTCTTTTGAATATTTATATATATATATATATATATATAGGTGCTTACATTTGAAGCATTTACGAGATTTAATAAACCCCCATTAGGTTGTGTATACCATTTAGGCATTATATATGTAAGTAGCCATATATTGTTTTATATGAAGACATAAACTGCTTTAGTTTAAACATACCGTTGCTTGAATTTTGTGATGTAAATTAATGCATGGAGTTCTTGAAAAATTCACCCTAAGAAAAAGGTTTAATATTGAAGCAAATTACAAATGCATATAATTAGTACTTGAACCTATTTCACGTGATTAAAATGATCCAGGATTGGTGTTTTTTTGTACTTTCATACATCTTTATATGTTGGTTTTTAATTTACACACACACACACACACACACACACACACACACACATATATATATATATGATGTGATTGACAAGTCATCCAAGTCTATATGGGATAGAAACACTATTACAAAGTACGCTTTTAACATCGGTTGCAAATTGATGTTGCATCGAGCAATGTTGAAAGTGGACACCTCTCAACATTGGTTTATCAACTGATGTTAAATATTGACTTTTACATTGATTCTTGAAACAATCAATGTAAGAAGCATTGACAAAAAAGAAAGTCATTGACTCGTTCACATTGGTTCTACTTAAAATCGATGTAAAAATGACATTTTCAACATCGGTTTTAATTAAAACCGACGTTAAAATGCACTTTTTACATCAATTTTTAACAGAACCGATGTAGAGAGTCATTTGTAAAAAAAAAATTGACTTTTTTATTTATTTTGTATTCTTCCTTATACCCTTATACACTACTACAAAAGCACTTTTCTATGACACATGATCAAAGACGGTTCTATATGAAAATAATAGGAATACTTCTAAACAACCAAGAGGGGGGTGAATTGGTTGAACCTTGGTAATTTAAAATTTTCAAATAAGAGTTTTCCACAGGATCTTTATCACTTTAAAATTGTTTTCAAATCAACCAATCTTATATTCAATCAAATTCCTCAGTCAAGAAAACTAATAGACAATTGAAATCTTTTCTGTGCAAGTAGTTTGAATCAAAGACCAAAGCAATAAGAGATGATGAGAATAGAATAAAGATCGGTCATAATTTTATATTGGTTCACTTCAAACACTATGAAGCTACATCTAGTTCTTCCACTCAACACTAGAATGGAGTTCCACTATTGCAAATATTATTCTGACAAGATATTACAAGCCTCTCTTTATCAACCCTAGATAAAGTTTAGAGATCTAAAACACTATTAGACTCTTAGAGACCAACCCCACTGAGAACACTACTCGGCAACCTCTAGAGAAACCCTATCTCTAGTTATCATGCAAGAAACCCATTTACAATAAGCCAATCTTTACAGAAATTGAATAACTGTGATACAACTGCAAAGTTTAAGGAAAGAAGTCACCTGATGATCCAATGAATGATGCACATATGAATGATTAATTAGGTTGTATGTTGAAAACAGATTCAGACCATTACTTCCTTAAAACTTTGTAAAGAACCTTCTTGCTTTTTCTTCAATTTAACAACTCATAAAAGTATTGTGAAAGCAAGAACCTTATGAACCCAGAGAATCACTAAAGAGTGTTTGAAAAGCCTTTGAATGCTCAATAATACGAATTGGTCAAGTAAGAAAAACAGCTGAGCCAAAGGTCTATTTATAACAAACTTTTTATAACTGTTGGTAATCGATTAAATACGCTCCTGTAATCGATTATTTTACTTATATAATCGATTAAATCAAGCTTGTAATCGATTAAAGTGTTCATAAAAATTCTGGGTATGGTTTTCAATCAAAATAATCAATTATAACGATGAGTAATCGATTACACTAAAAGAATGTTCAATAATAAAAGCACAGTGTAATCGATTACATCCTTTGGTAATCGATTAAACCAGGAAGATATATAAAACAAGTTGTACTGTGTAATCGATTACAATCTCTGGTAATCGATTAAGCCAGAAAGCTTCCAAGCTAATGAATGTATTAGGTAATCGATTACGACCTTTGGTAATCGATTATGACAGAAAGATGATTCTTTGTTTTAGTTGATGTAATCGATTACAGTTCATTGGTAATCAATTACAATGTTCATCAAGGCAGTTCAAAAAGTGAAAATAATCGATTATCCCGACATGTAATCGATTACAATGTTCTTGAAAGGTTTTCCAGAAAATTCAAAGATCAAAATAATCGATTGTTTTATTGAAATAATTGATTATACCAGAAAGAAACTTATTTTTCCAAAACCTTATGATTTGATTTAAAAACTTATGCAATTTTATCAAAGCCTTGTGAACTCTTTCTCATAACCACATGAATTTAATAAATGATATGAATGCAATGCACTTGGATCACCAGAAATGCCTTCTTCCTTTTACATTCAATCACAAATTAATCTTCAAGGCTTCATGGCATGTTGAAAGTTCAAAACCTTCCTTCTTGAATCAATTTATCCTTTGTGCTTCAAGTGGCTCCCCCTCAATTCAACAATCTCCCCCTTTTTGGCTTTAAACATGCCAAATATTGAATTGAATAGCATTGGGTATTGTGATTAATTTGAAGAAGCACCAAAGTTTTTATTTAAGCCTTTCATACCTGAAAATCAAGCAATATCTTTCCAAGAACAAGTGTTATAAGCTTCTGTGATTGACTTAGCATTCATTCACATGGTATGTCAATATAAAGTAATCAGTTTTACCAATTATCTCCCCCTAAATTTCTCAAATTATGCAGACCAAATTTTTGCATAAAAGCTGTCACAAAAACATGGGCAAACAGAGGTGTATACAGAGCACGTGTAAATTCAATTTTTCTCCCCCTATTTGGCTTTTTAAAGTCAAAAATTGCAAAGCACAGCGGATAAGAAACAAAATAGTTCATTAATTCATGAGAAACTAGGTACATATCATAGCTTTAAAAGTAAATAAAACAAATAAAACAGAGTACGAAAATAAACAAATAACTAAGGCTCTAAAAGTCATCTGAATCATCCATCCTAAGGGTGGCTTCAATGTCATTCATCCTAGCGTTGATTTCCCTGAAGAAGCCCATCCATCTTGGCTAGCATGAGAGATTCAAATTGAGAGTGAAGGGGCTGTTGAGATTGATCACCTTCACTTGCAGAATCAACCAAAGGGTCTTCACTTTCAGCAACAAAGGGTTCCTGTTGCTGAGGCACTTGTTGAGGCTGTCCACCCATCACCCAGCCATCAGGGGTCTTGTGTAGTCCAAGCTTGGATAGATGCTTCTCCTGAATAAGGTTGTTGGATGAATTAGTGTTGTCCACCACTTCATTAGAGACATCAATCCCAAAGTGATCAATGAATCTAGAGATAAGAACAAAATATGGGAAAGGATAGTTGACAAGTCTCTTGACTTTCATCATAGTTTCTTGAAAAATAAGCACCCAGTTCATAGGAATGGAATTTGTGAGACCATACATTAATTGTAGGTCCTCATCTGTAGCTTGGGCATGGTTAGTTGCCCTTCGGGTTAATATATAGGTAATGAGATAGTGGATGAGTCTGTTTTCTGGTGCCATAGGACCAATGCTTAACCTGTTCCTAATGGGTTGGTTTGGGTCAATAAGGGATTCTCTATAAGTTTCCACTTTGCTGTAGCCCCCTGGTGTTTCCTCAAATTTCTTCTCCCCATCATTTACTACCCCAACAATTGTCTCCCATAACTCAGGGGTGTTAACTATTTCAACCCCTTTGACAGTGGATTTAAAATGTTGACCATCCATGGAGCCTTTTCCACAAGTGTAAAAGACTCTTACAAGATCAAGGTAGTAAGTACCCTTCATTTCCATAAACTTCCTAAGACCTTGGGTTTCTAAGAGAGTAGGAAAGACAAATCCTTCCTTGATAAACCAGTCAAGGCTTATGTATTTGGGTGAGCTTATGGGTTTAGTGGCATTATATTGCAAATATTGCATTTTGTCAGATTCTTTGGTAAACCAAAGACTAAGGCGGTCAGGTTTGGGTTGGGGTTGAGCACTAGAGGACTCTCCTACCTTACGTTTTCCAGTCCTAACTCTCTTAGGTGCAGACATATTGAATCAGACAATGAAGGATACGGAAGACTTGAAATATTCATAATAGAAAGCAAGAGAGAATGAATTTTTGGAGCAAGGGAGAGATGAATCACAAAGCCACTATATATAGGCAAGGATTAAACACTAAAGGTTTAGATTTTTCAAAAATATAGCTGTTATAGACAGTTAATGGAGGTTAATGATGATTTAGGCGTTACAGATACCCAGAAAAACTGTCAGAAATCACATAACAACATGAATAATCGATTAAAAATAAAGTGTAATTGATTATTTCATACACAACAAAAACAAAAATACACACAGGTAATCGATTATCCCGTAAGGTAATCGATTATTAGCTTATTAATCAGATGTAGGAGAAGATATGTAATCGATTATCTCTCAATGTAATCGATTATTTCAGTGAGACATGCAAATATTTAGAAAATTTTAACCGACAAGTCAATACCAACCAAAGGCATGAACTAACCAAAACCATCTGACTTGTAACACATGAAGCAAGGGAAAGAAATTACAATTTCATAATAGTGATGGATCTTTCAAAAATAACAACAAAAAAGAAGCAAAAGACATGTACTCTAATATGCAAAAGAAAAATCAGATTCAAGCATCTAAGATCTAGTGGCTATTTAATAGCCTAAATGCACTTCAACTTTATAACAATAACAGGATTGAAATCAAATTAATTTAGTTTAGTCTTTTCATCCAATGTCAAAATAAGAAAATATTAAATAAAGGCAAGCATAATAAGCTACTTTACATGGATTATAGCTAGTGATGTTCAGATATTTCATAGCCACCACTACATATTTTTATACATATTTAGGAAATAAAAAGGCGAGAGAGTCAAGAGCAAACCTGAGCAACTGCTTTAACCATAGGTTTCTTCAATCTATAGGGTAACTTAGTTGTGAAATTAATGGAGATGATATCCACCCGCAATTAGTTTCAACATTGGAGTTGAAACCCACTTTTAGATATGAAGGGTGTAGTATGCTTGAGATTTAATTAATGATCCTCCATTCTATGATAGATAAGATCAAAATTACATTCACCTAATAGATTAAGCTCTCAACTTTGGCTTTTTTATACAGTGCAATCAGATTAATAACTGCCAAGTACTCCAATGTTTCTTGAAGTAAAATGTCATAATTCATTTCTTTTCTATTATTTTCTCAATACAACATTTTTTGAGATCTAATTATCAATTAGTTGGCACAACATGTGGAATTGTGAAAGATATCACTATTTATGAGCGTTGGTTAAATTTTTATGCATTTCTTTGACCACCATATCGTAATGGTTGTTATAAGAAAAAATCAAACTGGACAAAGTAACTATTGAATCTTACTAATAAAAAATTGACATTTGATCAATATCATAATGGAGGACAATATTCACTAACAATGAAGAAAAAATAACCAGACAATGTTGTTTAGTACTTTATCATTTTGCTCTTTAGCTTGAGCAGCCAATACTTTCATATCTTTACAAGAGTACCTTATTTAATTCCTAAAACATCACATCCTATATCAATATAACTAGTCTAAATCAGATCATTGACTAGTAAAATTAAAATTCTGAATGTTACTAAAGATACATAGGTGGTCAAGTTTCTATTTTGGGTTCAAAAGTATACCATTGATTGAGTTCAATGTCTTACAACAATAAATATTAATTTCTATTAGGTTATATGAGCTGAAAAATATGTCCAGTTAATAAGTACTATGCTAGATCTTAATGGTAGGGAGTTAACATGAAATAGTGAAACATTACTTACACTCAGTTACAACCTTGGTAGCTCTACCCATTTTACTTGCTCACAGCGTGTTGGTGCTGATTTAAATCTGCCCTTATGACTTCCAGACACCTAATCATCATTTCAGTTGAAGGAAAGGGAAATGAATCACGTGGAGAAATAATATAAGGTATTATATACCTTTTCTTCCAAAGTAGAACAAAATAAGATATGTCATCAAACACATTGCAAGCTACCTAAATTTGGGGAACCAACCACCACATATCTCACAGTATTTTCATGAAAAATAATATGAAATTAAGTCAAACAGTTTATAATTGTTGAAGATTACAATTACAATATTACTCTATTTGAACACTCAATTGAGAATTTGTTTCAGGAATTGGTGTCGCTACTCCTCAGCTTCCTTCCAAGCTATCAAAAAAGAAATTTCATAGTTATAATTAATAGTAACCAAAAAGGCTTCAGAATAACTCAAAATACAAGTACAAAGAGTATAAAACCTAGAAGAGTCATTGTGCGATTCAAAATATCTTAGAATTGAAAAATAGTTCAATCAATGAGGAGAAGACCAACACAACTGATGAAACAAAAAAGTGGAGAAGTAAAACCTTAATCGAACATGGATGCTGAAATCACCATTGAGGGAGACATTGTGCGATTCAAAATCAGCAAGGAGAGTGCAAGGAGAATAACCTAGCATCTCTGCAATCAAAATTGGAGGCAAGAGCGGCCAAATCGAACTCCAAGAAAACCCGATGTTCAAGCAATGCATTGTGCACAACTTCAACTCTTGTGTTGCATTCGTCCATTGCTCCAATTCGAAAGCCCTTGATTCATGCAAGAGAGCTTTGGCGACGACCGAGAGAATCACCACTTCTCACAAATGTCTTGTCTTGTCTTTGTATTTTGAATCGTGTCTTGGGGTCAGAGGTAAATCAGTGCCAAGAACGAAGGGAGAGGTTTTAAGGGAGCTAGGGGAATGAATGAATTCACAAAGTGAAATGAGTATTAGAATATCACATTGACAACATCGGTTTTAAAAAAACCAAAGTTAAGCGAAAAATACCTACATCGATTTTATGAAAAAATGATGTTAACTTAACACTCACAACATTGGTTTTAAAATAACTGATGTTAAGCAAAAAATACCAACATCTATTTTATCAAAAAATGATGTTAACTTAGCACTCACAACATCGATTTTAAAATAACCGATGTTAAGGAAAACTTACAACATCAGTTATTTTATAAATGATGTTAACAATGACACTTTATTTACAAAAATGCCTTCTTATTTATGTTAACATCGGTTTTCATGTGAACCGATGTTAAGTGGCCGATGTTAAATCCATATTTTCTAGTAGTGGGACCACCAATGTTATGATAATGTGAAAATGTCATGGATGTATTGTATTCCTTATGCATTATATCATGTTGTGTTTTCGGGGGATGTTGTTGACCTAATCGAGAGGCAATGAATGAGTTAAAGTATGACTCTATCCTTAGGGTTTATTCAATTTAGAATCTCCGTATGGCTCATGCCGATCCCATGAGTTGGAGTATTCTTGCAAGACAAGATAACCCCGACGTACTGTCGACAGTCTCATAGCAATGAGAGTCTATTTTCGGGTTTTCCATGGTGTGGAAATTTGGCAATTGCGTGTTCTCCTGAGCTTCTTTCAAAAGTGTTTTATTGGTAGCACAAGTATATAGATTCTTAAGTGGAATTTGCATCATAATGCATGCATGTTTATGAGAATGTAAATGATTGTGTGACTATGATACAAATGTTTGCAAGTGTGATGGTACATTGTTTTTTTAATTGTTTTAAATACTTACTCTACTATATGTGGTGAGATGTAAATGATTGTGTGACTATGATACTTGCTGTGTTGTTCGTGTTTGCGTTGATTGCCATTTGCAGGAGAGATTTAGTACCATGATAAAGATGATTCTTGAAGAGGGACTTAAACTTTAATTTAGAATACACTTTATCTTATGTTTTATTATGGGTTGTAATGCACTGATAGGTTTTGACATCTGGGCTAGAGTTATGTTTATTTTCTCTTTGAACTTATATATGTTTAATTGTAATAATTTTAGTTATCGATTTTAAGTGGCCTTTGGAGACTCAATAAATTTTAATTTTTTATTATATATCTATGCAATGACTATGACAACATTAAAATTATGTGATGTCTTTTATCTTATAATAAAGTTTTTTTTAATCTTAAATTTTAAATTTCACTTGCTTTATTTTTACAAATATATTTATACACACTTTGACCCTTTTTTCTTTATTCATGGGAGAAGAAGTTGAGATTCATTGAGCTTTCACATATATACAACCTATAACATTATGATCCATTCTCTTGTCTTTTAAGTTACCAAACACAAAAATATACCAGAAAATACAAAATAGGGTGGCAAAGAATATTCAACAAAGCTCAAATTGGGCAACTAGGGGAAGATGTATCAATATTCTGATTTCAGAAAAATTGCTACACAAGCCTCAACATTTCAAAATGTCTAAGTTCATCCAAGGATATGCATTTTACGAGATAAAATAGAATAATGCCATTAAATGGATTAATTTCTACACACTAAAAGAATTATTGGACCAAAACTCACATATCTATAGATAAGCTCAAAGCAAAATACACATATTATCCAAGAACTACGCAACTAGTCCTCGACAATGGTGCCAAAAACTTGATGCGTAAAAATATGTTCACACTAGGGCAAGCGTACCCTATGCAGTAGTAATAGTGGACTGAAAGTCCAGATATTAAACCCAATGGACTAGTTGTGTTCCCAAATAACTATTTTTTTAAAACTAAGCAATTAAGGTTAAATTATATGAAAGATGGACGTGGAATTGCTCAATTTAGTAAATAAAAATAAAAGACAGAAGAGTTGATGTGAAAACAGATATAATATATAAATAACCTAGGATTGTGATTTCACATTAATCCCAATTCTAATTCTAACAAAACCCAAATATTGTCAATTAGCAATATTCCCAAATACTACTATAAACCTTTGGTCATGGTTTAATGACACTTTTTTTCCCTAATCAATACTCATTTTGTTATGGTTCAAGACACAAAGTGCTGTTTGGTTTGTGCAGTGGAAGTAGATTAAGAGAAAATGAGAGAATCAGAGAGAGAATTTTGAGAGGGAGAGACCTTTGAAGTCTCATAGTATTGAGTTATGTTGTGTTGGATTTATGATTATAGAATGCATATTTATAGTGTTTGCCTACATGGCGTTATCAGCCATGTGACTTATTACAAGTATTTTCATTAAATATCCTATTATGAAGGTTACATCAGGCTTGCCCAAAGTCGGCTTACCACTAGGGCTCCTCTTGGTTCAGTCAACTGCTTGGATTTATTATATCTGACTTGTATTCTTTAAGTCATTTGTCATGTATTAGGTTGCATGTTGCATGGTCATGATGTGTTGGCCTGATATTTATGCCAAAATAGTTGCCCCTAAGTCAATATTGTCTCAGAGAGAAAATGTTGGCTTGTCAAGTATGAAGTTGATATTTATCCTGATATAGTTTCCCCTGAGTAGATATTGTCTCAGAGAGGCAATGTCAGCTTATTGAGTGTAAAGTTGGTTATGCCCTTCCTTTGTGTTTTTGCCTTGACTTTGTCTGCATACAATCTGGCACCATTAGGTTTTCTTTATGGCACATATGTTACTTTCTCATCTTTATCCCTTCACAAATCTCGTGTATGTTGGTTTGGTGTAATTGATTCTATGTCTCATTGAATGTTTCCACATTTCTTTCCTTTAGAGAACTTTCCATAGATTTTTTCTGATGCAAAACAAATTTCACATTTATCTTTCTCAATGCTTAATTTTTATTATTGGTTGTATCTGGCTTCTTGTTTGTTTATAAATCCTTCTCGTTCCTTTTGCTTCTTCCTCAACTCCTCCTATGTTTTTGTTATCTTTACTCCTTATCCAAAATAACTTGAACTTTCTGCGTCCTTCTGCTTTAAAGTTGAGGGTATTTTGGTGACAAATGATGATGGTGAATCAACTCCCCTCTTTTCTTTTCTGCTCCTTTTTTTTGTTGGAGACTTCTTTTATTTCTTGCTTCCTTGAGGTATTTTGTGTGTCTAAAGATGGGTGTGGATAGTTTCAGAGACTTTACATTTTTGTGTTTGTCTCTTCTATTAAACTTGTCCACTTTCCCCCCAGTCTTAGACGGTGCAAAATTTGTGGTAGACTTGTTCGTCGTGCTTCTTATAGCATATTTTTGGGAGCCTTTTGCAATGGATCAATCTCATCGTCGGTCTGTATTGATGGTATATATTTTGCGTTAGCCTTTTTCATGACACGGTGCTGTTGTCGCCACACAATGCCATCATTCACATCTGTCTCTTCCTGTTGATGGAGTCCTCTTATTTGAGCCAATTGACATTCTTTGGTTCTTGCTTTGGCTTCTTTTGGCTGTCTGACATGGAATATGTGTCTCAGCCGATTTGATGTAGCGGTGGTCGACCATGATAGGGGGATTCTAGGTACTTCGATTTTCGTTGATCCAAATGGTTCCAGAATTTGACCTAGGTGTGAGGAGGGTTGTATAAGAACGTGTAGAGGGTCCCAAGAACTTCATCCAGGCTTCTCCAGTATGTGAGTTGTAGTTATTTGAAATTGGCTAGCATTTCTGACGTTCGATCGACCGTGCTCTATGACTATTGTATCCCCTGTTCCCTTAAATGTAACAACTGTGAAGTAAAACAGGAATATATACTTTAGTCGTGTTTTTCGATTTACTTTGCAAGCACGTCATTTGTATATTATTTCTAACTTAACCTCATTTGTATATAATATATAAGTAATAAGTCATTGTGAAATATTTTCATACCTTTATTTTTTATAAATTGTTTACCTTTTTCCTGTCGACAGTTGATTCCTTAAGTCAACCTTTCCATCGCTATAACTTGCATTTATGTTTCGATCTCTGTTCTGTAACTTTGCCCAAATTTTTTATTACCTCGGTTTGGGAACCCATTTCCCGAGGTTTCATAGGCCATATTAAAACCTTGAATTGGCTTGGGGTTTGGTTTATGCTTTATGTTGTGTATCTCATGTCGATCCTGCCTTTGAAATATGTATTGCTTTAGCTTTTAAACTTCGATGCCATTTATTGTGTTGATGTGTTCTTTTGCATTTTCCCATGTGTTGTAACGTGGCGGTCATGGCGGGACGAGGAATAAAAAAAAAGATAAAGAGCATTTTCAAAAAAGAGGAAAATTGGGGGAGTCGCCCAGTTTTTCGCAATGTGGGTCACAGGCCCCTAACACCACCGACACGGGGCTTGGCAACGCGAGGCTGGCAAGGGGTGACGGCCGCACCATGGGATGCTGGAAATGGTAAAAAATTCAAACATAATAAGAAGGAAAGAAGATGAAGGAGGGATGCGCGAACAAACTAACAACCATATGAAACAAAGCCCAAGATAGCATCAACCACCTATATAGCTCTTGCCGGTGGCCAAGGTGCCCATTGACGAGATGAAGAGTAATAAAGCAAATTGAAAAAAGAAGAAAGAAAAAGAATGAAAGAGAAGAAGAAAGAAGGGAAGAGGATGAGACAATGAGGGAATGACGGGGTACCTAGGAGACTCTTCTCCCTTCTCTGACAGCAGTGCTAAATGTCGCCTCTTTGCTGGTCCGTTCTTCCTTCTCGGGATCCTTGATTCTTCAGTGTGTAATTAATTGCACAATCCCCCTTCCTTTGTGCTTTTGTACTGTTCCTACTTGACTTAATAGGCTCTCAAAGAGCCTATTTGGTCCTTTTGGTTTTTTTTTCATTACTGGTTTTTTTAATTACTGTTCTTTTTTTTGGACTCGGACAAAATTAGGGTCTAACAGCTGCCCCTCTTTACTTATCTTTAATTGAAAATAAAAGATAAGCAAAGACAAAGACTCTAATTTTGTTCGGGTGATCTTTCGAAAGATCACAACATGAGAATGAAGATCTTAAGAAAAAACAAGATTTGGTATATCAACAAAAAAGGGAACTTTGAGTTCAATGTGACAAGGCATGAAGACGAGTTTCGTGAAACAAAATTTAGAGGACTTTGAGTCCTAAAAACAAAAGCAGAGTACTTTGAGTCCTATGAAACATAAAGCAGAGGATGTTAAGTCTTATGAAACTAAAAACAGAGGACGTTGAGTCCTATGAAACTAAAACAGAGGACGTTGAGTCTTATGAAACATAAAGCAGAGGCCGTTGAGTCCTATGAAACTAAAAGTAGAGGAGATTGAGTCACATGAAACATAAATTAGAGGACGTTGAGTCCTATGAAACATAAATCATAGGACATTGAGTCCTATTAAACTAAAAGCAAAGGACGTTTAGTCATATGAAACATAAAGCAAAGAACGTTGAGTCCTATGAAACTAAAAACAGAGGATGTTGAGTCCTACGAAACATAAAGTAGAGGACATTAAGTCCTATGAAACTGAAATAGAGGACATTGAGTCCTATGAAACTTACCAATAGGTATTGGTATCCAGAGGCTCAAGAAAGCGAGAGGTTGACTCTCTAAAAGGGCCATCTATCCCAAACTCAAAAGGTAGGACACCGGATTTTGAAAATTGGCATATAGAGATAAGACTATGCATTTAAATCCTAATTTGAAGCATGAGTTTTGGAATGCATTTTGATGAATGAAAAGACGCATGCGAACTTCATAGTAAATGTAGGCTTTGTACCCAACAATGCAATGCAAAAGGTTTTGAGCCATGAAAACTACACAATTCTCATGACATTCTTTCTCTCTTTTTGCTGGTCTTATTTTTTTTAGAAACACAGATTGACTATTTTTTTCTCTAAAAGATGTGATGATTCATGCAATCTCATCCTGACTTTTGCAAATCTCTTCGAAGACTCCCTCAGAGTTTATGTTTTGTTTGATTTAACAACTTGATGATTTTGGATGATGGTAGTGAAGCCATTTAACATTTAATCAATCATTTGAAATATTCATTCCAAGGTTCATCCCTGTCTTTTCATTTAAAAACTTCGATTACTCTGCAAAACAAGGAAATATAGGGCTTCGAGACTAACCGCGTGCACCATTGAAGGATGGCAATGGATTGTTAAACTTTGGTATATGACCAAGTGAAACTTTCTTGATATAGGGATGCCATGGGTCCATCGATTCCGTTGAAGCTTGATGATATAGGTTGATCCCGAAAGGATTTACGTAACAAAGACTACCCTTGAACTCAAAAGGAACCCTAGGGACTTTGCATGAACGACTAATGTTGAATGAACCTCACTATCACAATTCCCTTCGAGCATCTTCCACGAGCTCCTTGTTGAATGTGTTTTCTTCTCAAATGTGAAAGTGCGAACCTCAGGATTCATGTTTTTTAATCTTAACAATCACAAGCGTGTGTGTGTTCATTCCAGAATCCAAACTCAAAAGCAAAATTAGTCCATCCTTGTTCCACATGGGCTTGTAACGTGACCAAGAGTTAAAAGGGCTATGAAAGAAAAGGTCAGAGAGGCTTAAAGAGTGTTTACGGGTTACATAGAGTAAGAACCTTAAGCACCTTGCTCAAACTTTTATTCATTTCAAAATTTTGGGCTGGGCTTTACTCCATTTGTCTTATACGTTGACCATCATTGCACTTTTTTGCCTTTCTTTTGAAATTTGGAAACCATTTGTCTCTTTTTGCTTCACTCGCCTTTGGCAGATTTGATTTCTTTTACATCATTGGGGCCCAACCTAGAGCTTAGTAAACCTCATGCATAACTTGCTTGCATTGCTCTTCCCGTCAATTTGGCGATGGTTCCTACTCTGTTTTTTTATTTATAGAAAATAACTATACTTTGGCTCGGAGTGGGTAGCAAGGGATAAATTAGTGTTTGAAATGAAGAAACACGGTTATGTGTCATCTCAAATCTTGACTGGAGACTCTTACAGTTTGGATTTTGAGACAAAACCTCTGATAAACACGCTCCTGATTGTTTTCTTTAGTTCCTTCTTTCCTTTTTTTTTTCTTCTCATTTTGCCTAGACTGCCCTTTCAGGTTTTCGACCTATCGGGTGGGAACTTTTTATCTGTCCACCCTAAATTTTGCCTAGGCTGCCTTTTCAGGTTTTTGACCTATCGAGTGAGAACTTCTTATCTGTCCTTAGGTTTGCTTGGAGCCCGTGCGTGGTGTCTATCATTTCCCAAGTGTAAGGTTTGGAGGTATCTGCTGTTGTCATTTGTCATGCCTTTATAGCAAGAAGAAATGAAAGAAACTGTGCAGGTTCTCAAAATAGAATTTTCAAGGACGATGAATATTTAAAAGATTTTCAATTGACAGATTAAGCCAAATGACTCCCACTCTTCACAAAACTTTTAAGAAAGATAAGATGATGTCGCATGCATGATGTATTTATTATTTATTAATTTGAAGCACAATAAATCAAATGTTTATTCAATTTTATTCATCGCTTACGACACTCTCACCAAAGGTGTAGACCATGCAATTTCTAATTGGGTAGACTTGGAGATCAACTTTAGAGTGCAGGTCACATGAGCAAACAAACCAACAACGTATATTCATATTCCAGTGAAAGTTGAATAAATATGCAAAGATATAATCATGAGAAAATGAGAGGTGATGACATCAAATTCATCCATATTATTAACATTGTGATTGTTGTTTACAATAATGGCATACACATGAAAATCCTAATGAGTGCCTGGAAATGTCCAGCAGGAAACCTTCAAATTGCCCCCAGCATCACGCATAGTATTGCTTAACGACATCAGAATTCACAAGCGAAGGCAGCTCTTCACCATCTATGTTTGTGAGTATCAGTGTTCCACCCAAGAAATCCTTCTTCACCAAAAGGTCCTTCCTTTCTCTTCAATTCGTATGTCTCCTCATCCTCTATAACACTCACAACAGAACTCCCATGGTTTGCGAGTGGGTTAGTTCGGACATTGCAATTGTCTTCCTGAAATTTTAGCCATCCTGCATCAATCAAACTTTGCACCTTATGTTTCAGAGCCATATATTGCCCAATTGAATGTCCGAGGACTCCACCAAGATAAACACCTACCACATTCGGGTTGTATATTCCGGGGAATTGAGGTTGATGAATCTTTGCTGGGCTTATTGCTATCATTGTATTGTTGAGCAGATATGGGAGTAAGACAACATATGATATTGAGATTGGGGAAAATTCTACAGGCTTCCTTTCTTGGAAATTCCTTCCCTAGTTGGTGTTTTGGTTGGTATTAGGGGTAGTATTTGGTCTTGGTGGGGTAGCGGGTGGATTTTGTGGCCGGTTTAGGTTGGCCTTTGTGGTTGATTGGGTGTTCTTGATTGGTAGGGTGGTGGGTAGTGGGCATGATTGATATTGGCTGAGTAGTGATATTGCTGGGGAGGATATTGGTATAGGGGATTAGAAGGGGCTTGTGGAAAGTTTGGCCATGTGGGAACAACAACCACAACATGAACTTTTTCCTCCTTCTTCCTCTCGCCACTTATCCTAAGTCCCTTATTACCAAGATTCGCAGAAGCAACATGATTAAATTTTCCTTTCCTCAGACCTACTTCAATTCTCTCAACAGCAAACATTAGATCTACAAAACTTGAAGGCATGTAACTTACCATCTTCTTGTGATAGAACATCGACAATGTGTCCATTATCATGGTTATCATCTCTCTCTCCACCATGGGGGGTACTACTTGAGCCGCCAGGTCTCTCCACCTTTAAGCATATTCTTTGAATGATTCATTATCTCTCTTGCACATGTTTTGTAGTTGAATTCTATCTAGAGCCATGTCAGAATGGTATTGATACTGCCTAATGAAGGCATCCATTAGATCCTTCCAAGAGCAGACCCGAGAAGGTTCTAGGTTAGTATACCAGATAATAGTTGCCCCAGCTAGGCTTTCCTAGAAGAAATGCATCAACATCTTTTCATCTTTTGCATATGACCCCATCTTCCTACAATACATCTTTAGGTGGTTCTTCGAGCAAGTGGTCCCCTTGTATTTATCAAAGTCTGGTACCTTGAACTTCGGAGGAATAACCACGTCGGGTATGAAACACAATTCTGACATGTCAGTAAAGCCATAATTCCCCCCTCCTTTAATGGCCCTCAACCTTTGCTCTATATGATCTAGCTTTTCCTTCTCAGCCACAGTAGAAGGCTTTCCTCCCATCACAAAGTGCAAGGGTTGTGATGGTGGTCGATACTAAGGAGCTGCTGGAGTGTTTGGCACTAGGACACCAAAAAATGCATGCCTTTCAATAGTATTTCTTAGATAAACCCCAAAACCGATCAGAGTGTGGTCTTGGGGAGCTTCATGTATTTCCTTCATGGGTCGAGAGACATGAGCATGAGTGCGATCGGGGTTGGGATTGTTGATTCTCGATATTCTCACCAGAGATATATACAACAGTGGGCGCTATATAATAGGGAGGCAAACCATATGATGGAAAATAAGGTCTGCTCTGGAACTGGACATAATAAAGCCCATACGTGTTCGCCGTCACCGTGCCTCCTTGGCCTCCCATGTTAGAGACTAGATGGCTCACTTGACTGAAATCGAGCGGGTGAGTTGGGTCCTTAACAGTAACAGTACTGGCA
Organism: Glycine tomentella; assembly: GCA_007407185.1. Taxonomy (NCBI): domain Eukaryota; kingdom Viridiplantae; phylum Streptophyta; class Magnoliopsida; order Fabales; family Fabaceae; genus Glycine; species Glycine tomentella. Next base: position 220,329 of record PYAF01005705.1, read on the forward strand.
GAAGTAGCTGCGATAGCGTTGACCTCCATCATCTCCCTCATGCTCATCATCACTTCCAACATCGTTGTCATCTTCCCCTATACTTGTTCTATGCCACTCATTATCTTAGTCTTCGCACACGTTTGGTATGGGTGTCGTAAAACGCAGTCTTTCTTTCTTAGCACAATGTTTACTTTTATGATTTCAAGGAAAGAATGTAATGAGCAATGCAAGACAATGCGACAAAACAAATATGCATGAATGCATGTAAATGATATGTTGTTGAAGTATTGTGAATTTTACACAGAATGCTCAATAGAACATAAGATCGAATCAACTCTAATTTTCATTAAAACAATATTGTTCATTACATCATGTCAGAGTCAAAGTACAACTGGAAATAAAACACTAGCACATAAGCGGTTCCTAATTATGTAATTCAATAGCTCAATCATGTGTTGGCAGTAGTCAAAGAGGCTACGAAAACCCGATCCATCCCTTGCCCCAACTTTCGCAAGCTAGCTACTTCCAGACTTTTGACTTTGACTTGATAAAACCTTTTCTTAAAAGACTGTGCTTGGTTAATCCCATGTTCCAAGGAATAGAAATTTTGATTGTCAATACTTCGGCAACCTATGATAGAGGAGATATGGTGAATAAGCAAGATATACTTTTGTGATGCATGCAAGATGTATTTATGAGCATCCGAAAGGTCACCTTTTCTTGTTGTCAAATGCGTTGGGTACCATGTTCATGTGATTTCCAATGATTGTCAGAAAAAGGATTATATAACCTCGACATGGTTTGTTTATAGATATCACCATGATACCCAGTGCACGTAGCCAAGAATGCAGTGTAAGCTGTCGCGCTTCATTGTGACTTTTGGCGACACAGAGGAGAATGCAAGGCACGATTAAATATATGTTAGAATCATGCATAAGTGAACATGGCATGTGAATGATGACAACAGTATGTATGTGATTGTTGGAACAAGAAATATGCTAAACGAATATGTATGAAAATGCAATGACTTATGCGAATGAGGTGCACAAATATGATAAATGATGAATGTGGAAATGATATGTCCATCATGATGTCATGAAGATATGCATGATATGATAAAGGAAACAAGGTGGGGTGAGTTTGCTTCATGTCCCTAATTCAGGAACCTAGCAGAAAAGGTCTAAAAGTCCACTATCCAGTGAGAACTTCCAAGGGTAGTTTCATGTAACCTCACCAGTCTCTAGAGATATCATCCTCTTAAGTAACAACACTACGGTGATAGGGACTACCAGTGGCAATGCGTCACAAAAAGAGGAAAACTGTAGATGAGGCTTCCCTATCATCAAGTGAGTCGGAGACCCAACATAACCACAGATCGACCCCCACTCCCTATGGATCACACAGATCCGGGCATAGGGCCCAACATCTCAAAGTGTGTGCAAAATATGTAGGCGTCGTGTGTGAAACAGAGCAACATAAGATTTACCCAACCTCACTTGCCAAACAACCAATAAATTCCCAGGTAGATACAATAAGTATAGCATATTCATCTACCCTAGGATTCAATGAGACAATTTATTTCTAACTACAAAAGTACTAAAAAGATACAAGGATACACACAAATAAATAACAACGTAGCAAATGATATATACAAGCAAGAGTGAAACAAAGAATAAAAGAAACAAGATCGAAGCACAACTATGAAAAGAACAGTAACAGAATGAAACGATAATGAGCAGGAGCACATCAAAAAGATAAAAGAAAAAGGGAAAATAAATAAATAAAAAGTTATGATAAAATTGGGCACTCGATTAAATGGCTTAACTCTTTAACCGGTCCGCAATGGAGTTTCCATCTGTCACAACGTGATGGTCATGATGGGCCATAAAAAAAGATAAAGAGTGTTTTCCAAAAAACGGGAGATATGGGGGAGTCGCGCCATCTATCGCAACGTGGGTCACAGGCCCTTAACGCCACCGGTGTGGGGCCTGGCAATGCGAGGCTAGCGAGAAGCGATAGAGGCACCACCGCACGGTGGCGGTGCGCAAAAAATGGTAAAATAATGCAAACAAAATAAGAAGGGAAAAAGATGAATAAGGGATGCACGAAAAAACTAACAACTAGATGAAACAAAGCCAAAGACAACAATAGCCACCTATATAGCTCTTGTCGGTGGCCAAGGTGCCCATCGGTGAGATGAAGAGGAATAAAGCAAAGAAATAAAAAAAAAGAAATGAAAGAGAAGAAAGAAAGGAAGAGGATGAGACATTGAGGGAATGACGAGGTACCTAGGAGATCTCTCTCCATTTTCTAACAGCGATGCCAAATGTCGCCCCTTCGTTGGTCCGCTCTTCCTTCTCGGGATTCATGCTTCTTCAGTGTGTAATTAATTGCACAGTCCCCCTTCCTTTGTGCTTTTGTACTGTTCCTACTTGACCTAATAGGTTCTCAAAGAACCTATTTGGTCCCTTTAAGGCCTTTTTTTTTTCAATGCTATTCTTTTTTAAAAAAAAAATTTGGACCCGGACAGAATTAGGGTCTAACACCACGTTATCTCTTAGTTTTTGTAGCCGACACAGTTCTTTGCATTCATTTTTTATTATTATTTTGACTCTTATTTTTTTTCTTCTGTAAATATCATATTCATTTGGCCTTTTGCGTACCAACATTCTCTTCAAGCTTCCTCTGCTCATAAACTTTTCTACATATTTCTTTTTCTTTTTTATATTCATTCTCCACTTCCATTAGTCACTCTAGCTATTTTGATGCATATGTTAGTCACTTTCAAAAGGCTAGAGTGGGTAACATGAGGTTAGAGGTTGTTTGCTTGATTCTTTTCAAAATGGGTTAAGTAACTAAAAGTTTATACACCAACAGGTCTCTTCCGCCTGTTTTTGGTGTCTGGAAATCATCCCAAAAGCTCTCCTTTGAGGTCAATCCTATGCTTCTTAGCACTCACTCTCCCTGGACTATTGAAGGGATCAAGGCATCAGGGAGTTTTCTTCTTCTAGCCCACCCAAATGGTTTGAATGATGTGGATGATAGCGTTGGTGGCTCTATTTTGGCTTGCTCCGATCAGGAATGTTTGTTTAGGTTGAAGGATGCTTTTGGGACAATGTGTTTTCCTATATTCTCCTGTGTATTTCTTCTTAATGTTATCTCGAGATAGTGTTTTAGTCATCTTCACTGTAAATATATAATGATATGATGTAAGGCTTGTTTTGAAATTGTTGTAATTTTTTAACATTGAATGAACAAGAAAATTTTCACATACGTCTTTGTTTTCCCAACTTTAGATATTGTTCCACTGTACGTGTCTTTCATCTTTATGCCTTTCACTTATAGGCATTGATTCATTTGTATGTATCTCTTTAGAGTGGTTTTCGCCAATTTATAAATGTGTCTACCATAGTGTTTTCAATTTTTGTAGGTTGTCTTTGTACTTGCAATACTTACCTCGGTTTGGCAATCCATTTCCCGGTGTGCCTACAAAATTTGTAAAGTAGGACTTTCTAAGATTTTACCTACATTTTTCATAGGTCTTATTTAGATTTTACCCTGGTTTGGGAACCCATTTCTCAGGGTGCCTACATGTAGTTGAATAAGTAGGAATTTGTAAGATTTTACCTACATTTTTCGTAGATCCTATTTAGATTTTATCTTGGTTTGGGAACCCATTTCCTAGGGTGTCTACATTTAGCTGAACAAGTATGACTTTTGAAGATTTTACCTCGGTTTGGGAACCCATTTCCCAGGGTGCCTACATGTAGTTGAACAAGCAGGACTTTGTAAGATTTTACCTACATATTTCATAAGTCTTATTTAGATTTTATCTCGATTTGGAACACATTTCCTGAAGTGCCTTCATGTAGCTGAACAAGTAGGACTTTATAAGATTTTACCATAGTTTAGGAACAAATTTCCTAGGGTGCCTACACATAGCTGAAATAGTAGGACTTTGTGAGATTTAACCCCAATTTAGGAACCCATTTCCTGAGGTGCCTACATGTAGTTAAGTAGGACTTTATCCTGTCATAACTTTTGAGATGATATTTGTGGGAAATTTCTCATTTTATTGATATCCTCTTGTAAAATGGCTACACAGGCAGTGTATATGTTGCTTGAGTTTCCTGCAAAAATCAGAATATATCTAGGAATGTATATCTTTATGACCTCTTACCCATGTCAGTTTCCTAGTTTAGCTATAGTATTTACATAGGTTGGATGTGTTCTAAGTGCGTGGAATTCTTTCTCCCAAGAGTGTCTCCAAAATATAAACCCCTTTCTCGATTTTTGCTATTACTCTATAAGGTCCTTCCCAATTTTCTGCAAGTTTTCCCTGGTGATTTTTCCATCGACAACGAATTTGTGCAAGACTAAGTTATCTTCTTCAAAGGTGCATGAAATGAACTTTTTGTTATACTTGGCTGTTATTTTTCCTTTCAATGATTCATCTCTTATGGCAACTACTTCTTTTCTTTTCTCAATGAGGTCGAGCTCGGTTATGAGATTGCCTTCATTTTGGCTCATATTTAGATTTGCAACTCTGAAGGTTGGTTTTACTATTTCCATAGGAATGACCGCTTCAGTCCTGTACACCATCCTGAATGGTGTTTATTCTGTGGTAGAATAAGGTGTTGTCTGGTATGCCGAGAAGATATGTGGTAGCTGTTCTACTCTGGTTTCTTTAGTCTATTTTTCTCTTTTCCTCAATCCTCGTAGAATAATCTGATTTGTTGCCTTGGCTTGTTCGTTTGTTTGAGGATGCTTTATAGAAGTGAACCTTTGCTTAATGTTCAGCCTTGAAATAATTTTGCAGAATTGTCTATCAGTGAAGTGAGTGCCATTGTCGGTTACTATGACATCAGGGATCCCAAACCTACAAGTAATCTGTCTGAACACTAAGTTCTCAATGTTTTTAGTGATTATGGTGGCAAATGTTTCAGCTTCAACCTATTTGGTGAAGTAGTTGATCGCCACTACCAGATATTTGACTTGTCTCGAAGCTTGTGGGAAAAGCCCTAGTATATCAATCCCCCACCAAAGGAATGGCCATAGAGATGCCAAGCTGTGTAATTTGTTTGCTAGTGCATGTGGTATGTCGGCACATTTTTGGCATCTTTCACATTTTCGGACATAGTCGGCTGTGTCGATTTCAATGGTTGGCTAATGTAGCCGACTTTAAGTATTTTTATTGCCAGAGTTCTGTGTCCAAAATGTTGGCCACAACATCCTTCATGCATGTCAACCATTACATATTATGCCTATGCCGCTCTTAAGCATTTCCAAAGCGGCTGAATGAATCCTCTTTTGTAAAGATTGTTGTCTGTTATACAAAATTTGGCAGTCTTCCTTTGCAATTTCCATCTTTCCTTTTGATCATCTAGAATAATACCACTCTGTATATATTCCAAGATCAGTGTCATCCAACTTTCTTGTCTTTCTATCATCATGACAAATCTCAGAGCGTGTATTGGTGGATAACATTCTTCATCCTACCATGCTCCTCAATATTAGACAGTTTTGACAATAATTCGGCTCTAGCATTGTCTTCTCTTGGGATATAGGCGAATTTCAGTTTTATTAATCTTTCTTTGATTACCCCAATTTTTTCAATGTATCTTTGCACAATTTAATCTTTAACTTGGTATTCTCCATTTAGTTGGTTGACCATCAACTTGGAGTCTATGAATACTGATAACGACTGTCGAATTACTATAAAATAAATAAAACTAAGATAATTTTGTAGCACAGGATTAACCTAGGTTGACTCAGAGATACAGTTCAATTTGGTTCGTGACTTAATCCACTTATAAACAGTAGGAGGATTTTATCAAACAGTTTGGAGACAATGAACAAAAATTGCAGAAACACAAATAAGAATTGAAAAATATATAAACTAACAGAATTGATAAAAGATGTTGTAAAACAGATTCAAGAATATCAATTCAATTCACCAAACCAAGCAATGTGAATTATCATAGTTCTCAGATAATGATCATATTATGAAGGTTCATTTAATATCATTAGAAACAGTTCAATCAAATTAACTCCTAAATCAATTGAAATCATAAACCGGATTGAAATATCATCCAAACAATCTATGATTAAAATTGGAAATTAGGAAATAAATCCATAACTTAATCCATTTTCAATCCTAAACATATTCATAATCATGAAAATCGAAAAGAAGATTGAAGAAGAAGATGGACATTCACACATAAATTAGAATACCAAATCCGAACTCAAATTCTCCTTGCTTGGACTAGATCCTTGGATTGATTGATTGTTTAGCCTTCCATGATCATCATTAGTGAAAGAGTCACAAAATTTGTGTAAGAAAATAGAAGAAAAATGATCAAAGGAAGAATAAAAATGAAGAACAATTGAAAGAAAAAGAGACAAAAAATTTTGTCCTTTTCAAGTAACTCTTAGCTAAACTAATATATAGTGATGAACAAAATGAAGGATGGACTCTGATTAGGTCCATCTAAACTAACTAATTATGCTAATTACACTAATCAAAACCCAAACTCGCTGCCCAAAACTTAAATGCAGAGGTTCTAACTTCCAAGCTTAATTTGACCCTCAAACCGACAGAATTGGCCCATGATTATCTCTGACAAAATTGTATCTCTTTTCCTTAGATTTCCAGGGACTACTCATATGCTCCATTTGGAGTTCTGTAAAATCCTCTAGGTCCTGTACAAAGAAGATAGGTCAAGTAAGCACAAAATTTGAAAATAAGCAACAATTATCAATTAAGCCCAATTATTTGCCTAAGATAAAAACTGAGTTAAAGTGAGAAAATAAGAATCCAAGAAAAGTCAAATAAGCTAAGAAGAATAGAAAAATACTAAATTAAAAATGGTCAATCAAATTCCCTCACACTTTATCTTTTGCACTCCTAGGCAAAACTAAAAGAAAGACTAAGAGAAAAACAATTAAACTAGAATAAACCACAAACTAAAAAAAAGTATGAACAAGGCACACACATTTTTCAATGGATCCTAATAATGTACAAAAGTGAGAAAGATGAAAAATGGAAGAATGATATCAAGGTAACAAGCAATCCATGCACACATGATCACAAAGTGCAAAGTGAAAAAACAGTCAAGTTAAAATTAAGAATATACCAAGGTGATAGAAATCTCTCAAAAAACAACACTCAACATCATCAAATGTGTATGGGTTTGTGTTTACATTCAAGAACCACATGTAACTAGCACATCTAAATGTTGACAAGATTTTAATTCATTTAACTTGAAATATACATGCATCAAAAGATCAAAAGTGCTTTTATTGGTTTGTAATGTATGGTTTAGGCAATGGGGAGTAAGCCAACAAGTAAAAAGAGGGGTAGAAACCAAGAAACAAGGTGGAGAACAATAAAATTAAAATAAAAAGAACTTACAAGGATGAAAATGAACCACAACACACTTTTATTTCAATTTTTTTCTTTTTCTTTTCTTTTACTTCGTCTTTTTCTTTTCTTCCAAATCAAAACAAAATACGAATCCCTCACACTTGTATGAAACCCACTCCCAAAATAATTCCAAGGCCCGTTTTCTCTCTAAAGTTAGGATAACCTGGTTTTCCACTTTTTGGCTTGTAATGAGCTACACAAGAAAGAAAAGATTAAAGGCTCAAAAAGGGTGACAATGGATATCAATGCAAGGTAGGTTTATTTGACTAGTAACTAAAAGAAAGAAGGCCTAAATCATCTCAATCAATGCATGTTTAACAAGGAATGACAAGAGAGACAAGGCAAAACCTAGAGTAATCTAGCACAAGGGTAAAATCACACATGAAAGAACATGAATGGAATCATGCAATTCATCCACAAAGGCCCAAAAACTCACAAAGCATAATTCTCACAAATGATCCACCTTAAATTTTATTTTCCAAGCCTACTTATCACTTCAACAATTTCAGCAATGATTCACATCAAGTATGAAACCTTTTTATCCAACAAAAATTGGTACATTTCTCACAATTTATACAAGTTAGATCTTATGAAAAACATGAAAAAAGTGCCTAAATTCAACAAAAACCAATTAGGAAAATAGTTTACTTCTCCAATCAATTTACTCTTGTACAATGACCAAGTTTGTATGATAAGTAATTTCTATACTTCAAGAATTAAATGCAAGACAAACTGAAATATAAAAGCATAAAAGGTTTATACTGGTTCACCTTTCAACCCCGGAGGCTACATCCAATTTTCTTCCAACCAAAATCTTGGTTAGAGTTCCACTATAACAAATATCTTTTCAAGCTTTACAAATGATCTCTCTTACCCTCCCTAGGTAAAATTCAAAATCTATATCCTATAGACTTTTCAAAAGACCAAGAACCAGAGATCCCCTCTCTGTTCTTCCCTCTAGAAACCCTTTCTAGAAAAGCTTTAAAGATTACAAACGTTATATGAAAATATCAAACAATTTCAGAATAGAAATATACTAGAACTTCAAGCTTAAGGTACAAGAAAGATATCACCTTATAATCCTCAGAAACAACAATGAGATGAATGATTCAACCTGAGATTATGTGTAGAAGATGATAACTAGACTTTCTTGAAATCTTTCTTTAAGAGCAAGCTTGAGAAAACTTTGATCTATGAGTTACAACACTTAGAAATCATGTAGATCCCATTGATACTCCCATTGATACTCAACAACTATGATTATCAACCTTGATTCTGACTTAGGTACTCAAGAGAATTGTAGGAAAAGGTTTTTACTAATTTGTACGCTCTTGGTATTCACTCTCTCAATGAGACTCAACTTTTCTATTTATAAAAAAACTATTTTAACTAACTGTAATCGATTATTTCGTCAATGTAATCGATTATTTTAACTATTGTAAACGATTAATTTAACTAGATAATCGATTAAAGTGTTCATCAGGAATCTGAGAATTTGTCACGAACAATTTAATCGATTAATTCGTCTTGTAATCGATTACTCCAGATGAACCAAGTTTTTCAAAGCACTCAGTAATCGATTAAACAACCAAATAATCGATTAACACAGACCATGCCTTAAACTTGACAATGCATATTTAATCGATTACGAATATCTGGTAATCAATTAAACTAGATGAACATGTTGTGTAAAGTTATGCAGAAGCTTTGGTAATCTATTAAATACCCAAATAATCGATTATCACAGGAAGTTCCAAAAACTGTGAAGAGCTTATTTAATCGATTACAATTAAGTGGTAATCAATTAAAATGTTCATAAGGCTTTTACCAGAAACCAACACAAGTCTGTAATCGATTATTTTACCAAAGTAATCAATTAAAGCAGTGAGAAATTTTTTTACACAATCTCTAATAGCCTTTACGAATCATTACTTGATTGATTAACATTATATGATTAATTCTCATTATATGAATATATGAATGCATGAATATTGAGGATTATAAAGCTTTATCTTGATTGACCAAGCTTAGAAACAAATTACAAATGCCATCAATTAAGATTGGGCATGTAAAACATCAAAACTATTTGCTTCTTCAACTTGGAATCCTATGCTTCAGCTTCTTGATTCTAACATTTAAGTTTACTGGAAATAAGCTTGAGGCGAGAGTTAAAGAAGATCACTTTTTGGCCAATATGGAACTTCTTCCTAAGAATCCTAGAGTCATGAAACCTCTTCACTTTCTCCTTGTAAATCTTTGAGGTCTCATAGGCTTCTAAGTGAATCTCTTCAAGTTCTTGCAATTGAAGCTTTCTTTCCATACCCGCTTCATCAAATGCCATGTTACAACTCTTCACCGCTCAATAAGCACAGTGCTCAATCTCCACTTGAAGGTGGCATGCCTTACCCTAAACCACCATATAGGGAGACATCCTCCAAAGGTGTTCGGTAAGCGGTCCTATGAGCCCATAAAGCATCTTCGAATTACTTGCTCCAATCTTTCCTGTTAGGTTACACTACCTTCTACAACACTTGCTTGCTCTCTCTATTAAAAACATCCACTTGCCCATTAGTTTGGGGATGGTATGTTGTAGCAACTCTATGCACAACCTCATACTTATAGAGCAAGTATGCCAATGACTTGTTACAAAAATGGCTACCCTGGTCACTAATAATGGCTCTAGGCACACCAAACCTGCAAAAAATGTTAGATCTCCCAAAATCCACTACAACTTTATAATCATTAGTTCTGGTGGCCTTAGCTTCAACCGTCTAGAAACATAATCAACAACAAGCAAAGTATATGAAAAACCATGAGAAACAGGAAATGGACCCATAAAATCAATACCCCATACATAAAAAATCTCATAGAAAATAATGGGCCGCTAAGGCATCTTATGCCTATGTGTAATGGTCCCTCTAGCTCTCTGACACTGCTCACAAGAGGTTGAAAAGTGATGAGAATCTCTAAACATGGTGGGCCAGTAGAACCCATAGTCCAATACTCTCTTAAAGGTCCTCTAAGGACCAAAATGACCTTCGGTAGGTGTGCCATGACAAAAGTGAAGAATAGACTGAATCTCATGATCTGGTACAACCCTGCGGATCACCTGTCACTACCAAACCTCCACAAATACGGATCATCCCACAAATAATATTTAACATCACTCTTAAGTTTATCTATTTGAGACCTAGACGAATGAGGTGGAACAACAGATGCAACAATGAAATTCATAATGTCAACAAACCAAGGTGTAACATGTGATGAATACAAATGCATCCAATGCTCATCAGGTAAATTATCCCTAATAGGAAAGGACTCCTTTAATCCTGTTCAAATGATCAATAACCAAGTTTTCTGCACCACTTCTGTCCTTAATCTTAGTATCAAATTCCTGAAGAAGAAGCATCCACCTGATCAATCTAGGTTTAGCATCAAGCTTCTTTAACAGGTACTTTAAAGTTGCATGGTCAGTAAAGATAGTAATATAGGAGCAAAACAAATAAGACCTGAATTTATCTAAAGCAAAAACAATAGCCAAAAGCTCATTCTCAATTGTGGTGTAGTTAGGTTGGGCTGCATTTAAAGTGCGTGAAGCATAAGCAATGACATGAGATAGTTTATCAACTCTTTGTGACAACACAGCCCCAAGTGCATAGTTAGAGGCATCACATATGAGCTCAAAGGAAAGCTCCCAATCTGGTGGCTGCATGATGGGAGAGGTAGTAAGCTTCTTCCTCAACTCTTCAAATTCCTATTTACAAGGCTGGTCAATCACAAAGTCTACGTCCTTTTAGAGAAGCTTGGACAATGACAGTGTGCTGAAATCCTGGATGAATCTCCTATAAAAACCTGCATGTCTAAGAAAAGAACGCACTTCCCATACAGAAACAAGGTAAGGTAAAGAAGTAATAACATCAATCTTTGCCTTATCAACCTTAATACCTCTACTAGAGACCAAATGCCCCCAGACTACACCCTCATATACCATAAAATGACATTTCTCAAAGTTAAGAAAACCAATGCATCAGTCAAGAACTCTAGAGAGGCTATCCCAACATGCATCAAACATAAACAGTGAAAAATCATCCATAAACACCTCCATGCAACTCTCTAATAAATCAGAAAAGATACTCACCATGCACCTCTGGAAGGTGCCAGGAGCGTTGCATAGGCCAAAAGGCATTCTGGTGTAGGCAAATGTGCCAAATGGACAGGTGAATTTGGTCTTGTGGTTGTCCTCCTGTGCAATATGAATTTGCATGACCTGAAAAACCATCAAGAAAACAATAATGTGATTTACCTGCCAACCTCTCCAGAACCTGGTCAATGAATGGGAAAAGGAAATGGTCCTTGCGAGTTGTTTGGTTAAGTCTCCTTTAGTCAATGCAAACTCGCCAACTGTTGGCTACTCTAGTCAGAATCAACTCATTATCCTGGTTTCTCAAAACAGTGATGCCTAACTTCTTTGGGACCACTTGAACAAGTGAAATCCATGTGCTACCTGAAATGGGATAGATGATCCCTGCAGCTAATAGCTTCATCACCTCCTTCTCCACCACATCAAGAATCGTGGGATTCAGCCTCCTTTATGGTTGCCTTACCGGCCTAGAATCATCCTTCAAGAGTATCCAATGTATGCATATAAAAGGATTTATTTCGGGAAGGTCAGAAAGTGTCCATCCAATTGCCTTTTTGTGGCCTCTTAGAACATGCAACAACTTCTTTTCATGCTCAAGAGACAGGCTACAAGATATGATGACTGGGAGCTTCTCAGCGTCATCTAAATAGGAACATTTAAGGTTCTCAGGTAGTGGCTTCAGCTCCAAGGAAGGTGGTTGAATGGTGGACGACAAGGGGAGGTTGTTGGCTGAGGGAAGGGAGATAGAAGAATCAACACTTGCACCTGTACCTGCAACACAATAAGAGTAAAGTGCATAGGAAATCTTCGTACAAATACTACACACAACAGCAGAATCATCACAGGTACAATTAAAAGAACCAAGATCAAAATCAGAAAAGTCAAAAAATTTAGAAAGTAAATCTGTACAAATATCTACACTATCTATTGCAACATCAATGATATTTACAAGGAAGATAGAATGCTTCTCTACATGATGTCTCATGGTCTCAAAAATGTTAAAATGGACAACATCATCTCAAAAATCCATGGAAAGAGTTCCTGCATGCACATCAATTTTGGTCTTGGCTGTCATCAAGAATGGTCTCCCTAGGATCAATGTGGAACCATGGCTGGAAGACTCATTCTCCATATCCAAAGTGTAAAAATTGGTTGGAAAAATCAGATCATTAACTAACACCAACACATCTTCAATAATTCCAGGTGGAAGCATAAAACTTCTGTTGGCTAAGTGAATGGCAACACCAGTGGGTTTCAAATCACTAAGATGTAATGACCCGAAAGTTGATGTAGGCATAACATTAATCGATGCTCCAAGGTCAAGCATTGCTTTTGTAAAAGTGCAATCTCCAATGGTGGAAGGGACAACGAAAGTGTCAGGATCTTTGCACGTCTATGGCAAGGTGGATGGTGGAATGGAAGCAACAGTTTTTCTTCGTATAAGTGCAGAAACATTTCTATCCATCTTCATTTACTCATTTCCCCTCAGCTTCCTCTTGTGGGTGCACTAATCCTTCAAGAACTTTGCATATTTTGGAATCTGTTGGATGACATCCAAGAGGGGAATGTTGGCTTCCACGCTCCAGAAAGTCTTAAGCAGATCATATCAAGATCAATTTTTTTTGTAGGAATGAATCTAGAAGGAAAAAGTAGAGGAATCTGTTTTGGTGCAGAATCTGTTTTGGCACCATCATCAAGTTTAGCACTAGCATCTGTTGAATTTGGAAGCTCCTTGGCACTCCTTAAGGTAATAATTGGTTGTGTTGGAATGTTGCTAGAACCTTGTTGCTACATCTGGTTGATAGTTCTAGCTAATTGTCCAATCTGAGTCTACAGATCTTGGATGGTGGCACTTACATTCTGTTGAAATTGAATGTTGCTAGTTGCCATTTTCTTCATCAGGTCCTCCAAGGAAGGTCCAAAACTGCTATGCACAGGTTCTGTAGGTGTAGGTGCAGATTGTTGTAATTGTTGTTGTTGTCTGAATGGCTTCAATTGTTGTGTTTGTTGTTGTTGTTGTGGACCAGGACAATACCTCAAATTCGAATGATCTCTCCAACCAGGATTATAAGTGTTGCAGTAAGGATCATACTGTTGTTGTTGAGGTCTGAATGATTCTCTAGGTTGCATGACAGAAACTTCAACATTCTGTTCTGTTTCTTGGAGAGTAGGACATGTATCTGTCGGATGATCAGGTGCATAGCAGATACCACACAACCTTGGTTGATTGGCTGCCATCACATTCTATTGTTGACCAATGGCAAGTTGCCTCACAAGGGATGTTAATTCTATCAGTTTATTCTTCAACCTTTGGTTATCAACAACCATAGAAACATAAACTTCATTTGCAACAGCCTTGGATGGTGTAACTACTCTAGTACCAAATTGTCGGTAGTTTGCTACCATGTTGGAAATCAATTGCCTTGCAGCAATGAGAGTCTTGTCCATTAAAGCGCCTCTATTGGTTGCATCAATCATATTCCTGTCCATTAACATCAACCCTTCATAAAAATACTAGATCAATAATTGCTCACTGATTTGATGGTGAGGACAGGTAGCACACAACTTGTTGAACCTCTCCCAGTACTCATATAATATCTCTCTAGGTAGCTCCCTTATACCACATATTTCTTTCTGGATGGATGTTGTTCTAGATGCAAGAAAGAATTTCTCTAAAAATCTTCTCTTCATATCTGTCCAAGTGTTGATAGGATCTGGTTAAAGGTATAAGCAATCCTTAGCCACACCATCCAGAGAGAATGGAAATGCCTTCATCTTCACATAGTCCTCATGAATGTCATGTGGTCGCATGGTGGAACACATTACATGAAACTCCTTAAGATGTTTATGAGGATCTTCACCTGCAAGACCATGAAACTTTGGAAGCAAATGGATTAGTCTAGATTTTAGCTCATAACTAACCTCTGTCTTAAGATATTAAATACACAAAGGTTGAAAAACAACATCAGGTGTAGCCACTTCCTTAAGAGTTTGATTGTTATCAGCCGTTGTATCAACTACAATTTCAGAATCAGAATGTTCAAAATTAGAGATAAAAGGTTCAGAAACAAAAAACTCAGAATACACTATACTACTATTTAGAACTACACTTCTATTATCTTTGTTCAAACTGTGAAATGTCCTATCTATCTCAGGATCATATGAATGCAAGTCACCTGGTTTGGACCTAGTCATGCATAGTTCAACTCGTTAGTGACAGAAGTCACATAAATAACAGACAACTACTCTACCAGAACACTATTTACAATATTTGCTGAAATGATATAGAAAATGAAAAATTGCTCCAAACATTTTTATAAATAAAAAATAAAATAAAAAAATTCAAAAATTTCTATAGTAAATGTCTAAAAATCATTTTTCATATTTGTAATTTATATATATATATATATATATATATCTATTTATCAATCAATTAATCTATCTATCTATCTATCAATCTATCAATCTATCTATCTTTAATCTATGTATCTATCTATCTTTTATCTATTAATAAATCAATCTAACTATCAATCAAGCTATCTATCAATCAATCAATCAATCAATCTATTTATCTTTTGTCAATCAATCTGTCTATCTTTCTATTTATCTATTAATCAATCAATCAATCTATCAATCTATATATCTTTAATATATATATTTATCTATATTTTATCTATCTAGCTATCTATCTATTTAGCTATCAATCTATTATATATCTATCTATCAATCTATTTTTCTAGAAACATGTTTTTTTAGAGACGGATGGAGCTATACTATACTAATATCAATTGTACCTAGACTATTATCTAATGATGAGTGGATTAAAGTTGGCATACAATGAATCATATCCTCGACAACAACATCAGTTTTGATAATGACTGTCGATTCGCTACAAAACAAATAAAATTAAGATAATTATGTAGCACAAGATTAACCTAGGTCGACTCAGAGATATAGTTCAATTTGGTTTCTGACATAATCCACTTATAAACAGCAAGGGATTTTATCAAACAGTTTGGAGACAGTGAACAAAAATTGCAGAAACACAAATAAGAATTGAAAAATGTATAAACTAACAGAATTGATAAAAGATGTTGTAAAACAGATTCGAGAATATCAATCCAATTCACCAAACCAAGCAATATGAATTATCATAGTTCTCAGATAATGATCGTATTATGAAGGTTCATTCAATATCATTAGAAGTAGTTCAATCGAATTAACTCCTAAATCCATTGAAATCACAAACCGAATTGAAATATCATCCAAAAAATCTATGATTAAAATTCGAAATTAGGAAATAAATCCATAACCTAATCCATTTTCAATCCTAAACATATTCATAATCATGAAAATCGAAAAGAGGATTGAAGAAGAAGATGGACATTCACACATAAATTAGAATACCAAACCAGAACTCAAATTCTCCTTGTATGGACTGGATCCTTGGATTGATTGATTGTTTAGTCTTCCATGATCATCATCAGTGGAAGAGCCACAAAATTTGTGTAAGAAAATAGAAGAACAGAGATGAAAGGAAGAAGAAAAATGAAGAACGATGAAGAACAATTACAAGAAAAAGGGACAAAAGATTTTAATTTTGAAAATTTTCACAAGAAGCTATAAATTATGTTTTTGTCCTTTTTTAAGTAACTCCTAACTACACTAATATATAGTGACTGAACATAATGAAGGATGAGCTCTGATTAGACCCATCTAAACTAACTAATTATGCTAATTACACCAATCAAAACCCAAACTCGCAGTTCAAAACTCAAATGCAAAGGTTCTAATTTCCAAGCCTAATTTGACCCTCAAACCGATAGAATTAGCTCACGCTTATCTCTGACAAAATTGTAACTCTTTTTCTTATCTTTCCAGGGACTACTCATATTCTCCATTTGTAGTTCTGTAAAATCCTCTAGGTCCTGCACAAAGAAGATAAGTCAAGTAAGCACAAAATCTAAAAATAAGCAACAATTACCAATTAAGCCCAATTATCTGCCTAAGACAAAAACTGAGTTAAAGTTAGAAAATAATAATTCAAGAGAATTAAAATAAACTAAGAAGAATAGAAAAATACTAAATTAAAAATACTCAATCAAATACCATTAACACCTGGACCTCTATGTCAACCGCTATTTCCAAACCTACAAGGCACACCTCATATTTTGTCTGGTTATTTTTGAGTGGGAATGCTATTGTTAATGCTTGTTCAAGCACAAATTTATGTAGAGATTCTAACAAGATTCCTACCCCACATCATGTCCCACTGGTGGACCTATCAACAAACAGAGCCCAAGGTAATTCCTCTAGCTTCTCCTCATCTTTGGTAGGTGTTATTTCTGCTATGAAGTTGACTAAACATTGGGCCTTGATGTTGCAAATGTAGAAATATAGCCAATGTGAATAAAATTAGAGAGGAACTGTCATATTAGGTGATATAACAATAGTTTCAATAGTTTAGCACCATATAATTTAATTATTGCTGACCTTAGGTGTAGCATCTGCCCCATATGGCCCCTATTGGAAGCAGGTGAAGAGCATGTCTATCTAGCACCTTCTGAGTCCCAAAAAGGTTCAATCTTTTCGTGAAGTGAGGGAACAGGAAGTTGGGGCAATGATAGAGAAAGTTAGGCTCAGTTGTTGTTCTGCATCCTTCATGCCAGTACTGAATTTAACCAATTTGTTAACTCAAGTTACTAATGATATAGTGTGTAGGTGTGTTATTGGAAGGAGATGTTATGAGAGTGAGGTTAGGGGGCCAGTAAAAGCGAGATGGAAGAGTAGTTAGGGGCTTCAGTTTTGGGAGACTATATACCTTGAGTGGTTAGGAAGAGTTAATGGGGTGTATGGTAGAGCAGAGAGAGTAGCTAAAAGCTTAATAATTTTATGATCGAGTTGTTAAGGAGCATGTTAGTAAGAGAGGTCATGATGATAAGCATCATGGGAATGATTTTGTGGACATTTTGCTGTCCATTCAGGCCACAGATTTCCAGAATGATAGAACATCTGTGAAGAGTTTGATCATGATAACACTATTTACTAAAATTCAGGTAGATTTTAATAGTTAAGGGTGAAACCCATCAAATAAGAAGTATCACACACTTCTTTTCTGCTTGCTCTGTGGTGAAGTTTGGAGTTCTGTTGTTTTAAGTTGGGATCAGAACCTTTTTGTGTAATCATGGATTTTGGAAGACAATGTAGGTTATATTTTAAATGATTGTTGAAACTCAAGTTTGACCAGTACAACTAAATATGTTTTACTGCT
Organism: Glycine tomentella; assembly: GCA_007407185.1. Classification (NCBI taxonomy): domain Eukaryota; kingdom Viridiplantae; phylum Streptophyta; class Magnoliopsida; order Fabales; family Fabaceae; genus Glycine; species Glycine tomentella. Next base: position 238,149 of record PYAF01005705.1, read on the forward strand.
GTTTTATGAGGTTCTGGGTTCTAATACTTTTCTTAGGACAATGGAGTAAATTGTGTGGATATGGCCAGCTTAATTCTGCTCAGCGTTAAGTCATCTTAGGAATCTATAAAATACTATCGGTTGTTGCATTTTGTTTCCAGACTCATTAAGTTGCCTGCTTATTTAGCACTATATAATTTAATTGTAGCTGACCTTATAAATGCCAATGATATTTTTTACTGCATTTCTCTTTTAAAAAATTCCTCTTGTGTTCTTCATAGCTGACTATCTATGATGATTGACATTGAAAGAATTGTGGCACTGAGTTCTTGAATTTATTTTCCTGAAGTTAGTAATGTTTATCTCTAAAAATATAGCCAAGGTGAATAAAATTAGAGATGAACTGTCATATTAGGTGATATAACAACAGTTTCAATATTTTAGCTAGAAATTAATTGTAAATTTTTGATGCATTATTTTAGTAGAAATCATCTACGGTTTTGTCTTCACATCCTTGTTCCTGAGTAATTTTCAAATTGGCTTGTTTGACCTATTTGCAAATTCTACCAATTTTAATCAAGATCATCCCGAAGCTCTGGCTCAAATTTCATGCATTTTAATTGCCTGTTGGAAACCCCTACATCTAGAAACTATATCAGTAACTAGATGCTAAATTTATGACTCTTTTATTTATGTTGATGACAAAGAAATCTTACGAAATTGGAATTAATATATGAACCATACATCTTAGGACAATGGAGTAAATTGTGTGGATATGACCAGCTTAATTCTGCTCAAATTCACTTCTGGTTGTAGCTTGACTGGGATCAAGCTTCTTGGCATTTGAAATTTTACTTTAATTTTTTCTATCTTATTGAAGAAAGTTAACAGAGGACTAATTTTACTTTAGTTTTATCTATCTTATTGAAGAAAATGAAAAGTAAAACTTTTTTTTTTTTGGGTATCTAGTAATGTCGTCCTCAAGTCTTGTTTCAGATTTAGGACTTCAAAATAACTCGAATGATTCCATGATTTAACAAGAAGGTACTTATATTATTACTTATATTATTATTTCCTTTCTTTAACTTAGTTTGCTCTTTTCTTATTCATTCTACATATTCTTCTTTATAAATTCAATTTAAATATTATGCATGTCATTTTTTTTCTCATGAAAACATAAAAGGATGTACAAATGCTAGAAGAATTTGAAGAGGAAAGACCACAGGTTTAAGTATTGCAAAGAAAATGAGGAAGAGTGCTACAGGAAAATTGCATGCCATCATTCCAGCTAATAAGATGGTAGCTGTTGGACCAAGAGCAGCAGATTTCGTCACTAAAATTTCTGTTATTGTTCAGCAGTGTGCCCCTTTTAATGTACAAAAGTGGAAATGTGTTACTGATGTTGTGAAAGAAAGAATAGTTACGTACGAAAGTTCTGGTAAATTTTATTTTTCTAACAGTTTTTCAATTTTCTTTTTTCCTGTTAAAAATAATATTTTTATATTAGTTTTAATTTAATAATCATGTGTAGGACTCTTTTGACATTGATGGTACAAGTACAGAACATACTAAGGAGGTTATCCTTTATCGAAACCACATATGCAAACTTCATCGACATTTAAAAAAATATGAAGCACCTGAGGAAGCTTTGGAGAATAAACCTAAGGACTCAAGTGATGAAGATTGAAAATATTTGGTAGAGTACTTCTCAAGTTCTAATTTCAAGGTATGTTATTCTAAATATACTCTTTAAATTGTTTACACTACTAGAATAAGCACTTTTTACGACATCGAATCGAAGACGATTGTTTTCAAAACCGTTTTAAAATAAAACGCGGTGGCAAAATTGTAAATAAAAGCAAATCAACAAAGTCGGTTCTATAAAAACCGTCTTTGAAAACAAATTCAAAGTCGGTTTTGAAGAAGACCGTCTTGAAATGTCGCTTCATTTTCGGTTTCTCTCTCATCCGCTATTTAATGATTTTTAAAATTTGAATTTTGAATCCCATTTATGTTTTCGAGAACGGTTTTGATTCTAAAACCGTCTTTGAAATTATTTTTAATTTTAATTTGAAATTCCTTTTCAATTAATGCATAGGCCGTTTCGCTTCCTCTTCCCTTTCATCCTCTTCTCTTTCTCCCACTTAGTCTCAGATTTTTCCTCTTTACCCCATTTCTCTGTCATCCGCGAAGCCATTCTCGCAGTGGGGAAATCGAACCTGCTGTCCCGCTATACTCGGAACGAGTTCAATAGACTCAGTGCTTGGAAATCGACTCCAAGGAAGTCAAGGCTCAGATTTCGGACACCGCCGACCAAGACCGATTCCGCACCGTCACCTCCGCTTCTACCGCGGCGCTATCAGCGCCCTCATTGTCTACGACATCTCCCGCCGCACCACCTTCGATAGCGTCGATCGTAGGCTCGACGACCTTAAAAGTACTAGATCTGATCTCTCATAATTTTCATTTTACTTTTTTTTTTGCCTTTCCTTAACACTAATTGGTTACGTAAAGTGGTTACTTGTTTCCTGCCTCGATCCAAGTGGGAAACAAATGTGACTTGGAGAATATAAGGACGGTGAGCATTGACGAGGGGAAAAGCCTTGCAGAAGCGGAAGGTTAGACGAAAATTTTATAGTTACCTGATTTGTAATTTTTTCCTGATAATAGTTACGTCCTGTTAATTTTCTCTTCAATTTTCAAGGTATGATTTGCTAATGTTACATAAAGAAGAACTTGCACAGCTTATAACCTTGGAGCAGGGGAAACCTCTTAAAGAGTCTATGGGTGAGGTACACAATGGGTGAAGAGTTATCGTTTCTTTTCTTTCTTATGTATGCTCCCCAGTTGAATTTCG
>PYAF01005705.1:241084-259640 GCA_007407185.1 Glycine tomentella
TTTTAACCTCATGTAAATTTTTTTCTTTGTTGACTTTTTTGGTTCACACTGCAGTTGCTATTTTGCTGGTGATTATGCATAGTGTTGTTAATTAAAAGAAAATTAAAAGAATAAGATGAAAAAATATATGAATAGTTGAGTTATTTTATTTGTATTGATGATACGGAATTGCAGTGATTCATTTATGCATGGTAAGATTAAAGTCATTCGAGATGCATCTTATGATATGATTGTGAATCAATAGCAAGCTGAATCACATGGAATCATGGATAGTAAGATTCTAATGACAATGATATTCGAGGTTGACTGTGAAAAATATAAGAATTGTATTGATAACCATAGGTTTGTTGTATAACTTTCAAGTTGGTATAAAATATTTTAATTGATTCAAGGACCAATTTTTATTTGTTTTTGGTATGAACTATTATTAGGAGGATGACATGTTATGTTACTCCTGTTTGTTCATTTGTGATTTCAGGAGACATCTATTGCATTGGTGGTTATTGACGAGGATGAGAATGTGCAATCTGTGTGTGATCAGGCTGTCTTTGATGTGTGCAGAGAAGGAGTAGTAGGATTAACGAGGAAATGAAAGCCTTCATTTTTTTCTTTCATGGGCTCATTTTGGGACCATACAGGATTAAGGTTGAACAGTGGTATTGTAAAAATTAATTGTGTGTTATATTTTCACATTTCGACATACATTTTTTGAATTACTCTATATATATATATATATATGTATGTATATACGAAATAACTTGACAAAATATGTTTGTTGCTGGCCATTTTACTTGTATTTGTCTTTTATGTAAAAATTATATTATTGAATATAATTTTTAATTAATAAATTAAATTTATAGTCATAATTTATTAAATAACTGAATTATACAGTTTAAAAAAAAGCATCCATTCAACGACGGTTATAAAAAAACCATCTTCGAATGTAAGTTTCAAAGACGGTTGTTCTTAAAAACCGTCTTTGTATCGGACTTTCAAAGACGGTTGTAGCCAAACTGTCTTCGTATCTAAGTTTCAAAGACGGTTGTTCGCAAAAATCGTCTTTGATTGGCACTTTCAAAGATGGTTGTTCTTTACAACCGTCTTCGTATCCACTTTCAAAGACGGTTATATCATAAAAATCGTCTTTGTTTCCATTTTCAAAGACAATTGGTCCCAACAACCGTCTTCGTATGTCACTTTTAAAGACGGTTGTAAACAAAACCGTCTTTGAAACTTTTTTAGAAAAAAAAACACTATATACGAAGACGGTTGTTCCCAATAACCGTCTTCGTTTCATACTTTCTAAGAAGGTTGTCAGATACAACCGTCGTTGTATGTATTTTAATTTTTTTTTAAAAAAAAATTAATTACAAACTAAGACGGTTGTTCAAAATAACCGTCGTAAAATGTAGTAAACAAAGACGGTTCAATAACCGTCGTTGAAAACCATAATTTTCGACGACGCAAGATATGAAGACGGTTCGTGAACCGTCGTTGAAGTACTAAAACAACCGTCGTTAAAGACCTGTTGTGTAGTAGTGTTAGTAGTTATAAATGTCAAAATTTGAATTATATTTTTATTTGTATCAAACTAGAAAATTAGTAACAAAAATAAATTAAATAAATCAAAACAAGTTAATACTCACATGTGGAAGGAAATCTTTTCAGGCCGTCAGCTTTGAAAAGGTATTCTTTTATTATTGTTTAATTGTAAATTGTTTATGGCATATATACTTTAATATAATGTGATAATAATTTGTTTTTTGAAATATGTTTTTAGAGAGATCATGAGACTCAAAAGGAGCCTAATTTTCAAGATTTGTGGCAAATAACTCATACAAGCAAGGCAAAATGGGTAGATGAAGCATCTAAGGAAGTATATGCATGGCCTTTTTATGTGAATCATAAATTATTATTGTCATTAATTTATTGTTTATTAATGGGAATTATAATTATGATTTGAACTTTCACTAGATGAGGGTTCAAGAGGCTGCTTTGGAGAAGTTATAATGCACAAACGAGGATACCGATAAAGTCCAAATTGTTGATGCAGTTTTTCAATCAGTTGTTGGAGAGCAATCAGGCTATTGTCGTGGTCTTGGTGCTAGCATTCAACCGATTAGGGGAAGATCTATTACGAGTTACATGAAGAGTTAACAAATGAGCGTCAGATGCATCAATCTATAGAAATGAAATTAAAAGAGGTTGAGAACCAGCTTCAACAAGAGTGCAACATGAGGTAGGAAATGGCAATACACTTTGAAGAAAGTCAGAGACAGATCCTATAAAGTCAAGAACAATCAAAGAAAGAACTGACAAACAAATTGAAGAAAGGATGACATCAATTTTATTCAGAATGAAAAACTTTTTCGGTAAGTATGAATAGTAATTAAATACTATAAAACTATAATAAATTATTAACTATTGATGTTCTAAATATTTATATAGGGTGAATTATCTTCAATTGCAAAGAACAATCCTGATGGCAGAGTTGAAGCTACTGCACATCATCAATAAGTAAGTTTTGAATAATTTTTTTAAAGTTCTAGCACATTTATTCTTCAATCTTTTATTAGTTAGTAGCTAATGTATTATGGTATCCTGGATGCGATTTATGTGTGCCTACTGTAATGCAAAAATTTTAAATGGCAGAAGGATGGTATCATATGTGGTGTTATGATAATGTGTTTACATGTTATTTGTGGTTTTGCTTTCTTGATGGGGTGTGGGATTGCTTTTGTATAATGGGAGGAGTGTGGTTGGTCTTTTTTGATACTATCATTTGCTCTGGATTTGGGAAATCCCAGTATCTTCTAATATGCCACACAATTTGGGATATTATAAGATGTTGGGTGAAACTTATTAGTATTAGTGGGAAGGGCGGACACAATTTTGGTTCAATGTGAGGGATTTTCTAGACTTTCCCAAACTTGTATAGTAACACGTGCATGGTGCACCTTGCATTTTTATATTTTTTTTCTATCCAAAAAAAGTGTCTACATGTATTTGGTTTCAGACTTGGGTACCAGAATCTGTTTGGGGGATTTGATAGCCATTATCACCTTGTGTGATGTATTGATTGGGATTAGGCTATATTAATAAATTTGGATGATTAAAGTGGGAAAACTTTAGTTCTATGTTCGACGTTTGTGCTGTTTTTGGTTGTTTTTATTATTGGTTAGGCAAGAGACATTGACTGAATTGAAATATTTTCTTTAATTATTAGCTAATACCTTTAAAACAAGGTACCTATACTAACAATACAAGTTTACTTTGCTAATAAAAAAATCAAACTAATTGACATTTTTTTATAGGCACATGTCATAAAGAAGGCTCTGGATGTGTTTTCTTGGGTGGTTTTGAAAATGGGAAAGCTTAAAGCTTAAAGTACAATAGTATTTGTTTGTATAGAGTTATTTCTTTATTGTATTTAAAATGAGAAACAACTTAGTTTCTTTTAGTATATTTATTGTTTTTATTTTGAATCCTCACACATTTAATTATTTAAAGTCAAATTTTCTATTTTGGTTTCATTCCATTTATATTTGTCAATTATATACATGTTAGTTTTTACTTTTGAAAACTACAACTTAATTAAAATTTTACTCATTATAATAATTTATGATAATTTATTTGCCACAATATTGTCATTTGTGTTTAAATAATATATAATTATCATTAAAATAAAATATTTTTATATTAAATTTTGCAATGATAAAGATAATTAACAATCGACTATTTATGGTAGCAACTTTTTGTTATTAAGAAAAATATAACAATAATTAATCTTTATAACAAAAGATTTTATTGTAATGACTCTAGTTGTTGTGAAAATGTATCATATCATAGCAAAATATTAATTGTTAATAAAAATCATCTAATTGGCAACAATAGTTGACATGTAAAATACGACAATAATTTCAATGACTCTTACAAATTACTTATGGCAACAACAATTGTGTGAAAATGATAGCGATAATTATCGTTGTTAAAACATATGTAATGTTGCTGCAGAAACTTTTAGCAATGGACTTTTAGGCAGCGACCTACAACAAAAATTTTATCATGGTCGAAAGTTATTTTTGCAACGATATTTTAGATATCCCAACAATAAATATATCTGGAAATAACCTTTTTTCTGGTTATGACTTGTGAGTATTCCTAAATAGAGGTTGAACTGGGTATGAAGTCATTGTTGCACGTCATTGGAATGAAAATTCTGATTGTCAAGGTTAAGCATGCACCATATGTTCTAGCTTGGTTGTAGTCTCGAAGAGCATGGAAAATTTCTTCCTCCAGCGCCCCGCACCTGCAACTATAAAGATCAAAAGAGATATGTCGCTTAACAACGAAACTGTTAGTTGGTAGATTACCATGATAGGCAATCCAAAAAAAGTGTTTGATATTTTCAGGTAGATATCCCTTCCAAATCTAGGTCCAACTCCATGGGTTTGTGGTTTGAAAGTTAGGCGGCTCCTTAGAAATCCACTTGTAGGAAGAACGAGTAGTGTAAACACCATCAGAAGCTGGCCCCAACTATAAGTGTCGATATTGTCATTGTGAAGAACAATGTTCATAAGCATTGCTTCAACATTAGCTGGAATATTCGTTTAAACAAGATTCCACTGCCAATGCCCATTGACTAAGACATCATTTATCACTAAATTAGAGTTTGATATATGGACATTATTCACCATAGTGTTAATCGGCCCATCCTCAAGAAAAGCATCAAAGAATAACGAGACATCTCTCCCAACACGCACCTGGAAACATAGATTAATAATATTGAGTGCATTCAAAATAGAAGTCCATGAGAAAGAGTTGCCCGAGGTTTGAGAGACCTCCATAATATATAGAAGACATTCTAAGGCATTTATCAGCCAGCAACTTGACTCACAATTTGTCAGGGTCTTTGATAATGCTCCAAACCATTTTTCCCCTAATCTTAGGCAATGTAAGAGTGTCCTAGTTGACCCAATGGCGATGTGGTCCTCCCCAAATGAAACGATGGATGTAAGAGTTTATTTTGTCACAAACACCCTCAGGCAACCATAAAGTCTGCATTGTATAAGTCAGGATTGCAACCAAAACTTATTTAGCAAGAATGACCCTTCCCGCTCTACTCAACAACTTACTTTCCAACTTGTTCATTTGGAAGTCATATTTTCCACAATATAGGCAAAGTCAGATTTTTTTAACACATCGTCTGAGGAAAGGAAAACCCAAGTCAATCCCTAGATTAGTGGTGTGGTTAAACTCAATAATAGAAGATAATTTATCCAACTTCCTTCTAAGGATATTCCTGGATGCCATATAGATAGACTTTGACTCATCAACTCTTAAGCCTGAAGCTCTGCATAACAAATTTAACACCTCTTTAACCATCCTAACTTCCTTACTTGAGACCTTAACAAATAAGAGGCAAGCATATGCAAAAAAGAGGTGAGAAATAGAGGCTCATTTCTAGAAATTTTACAAGTTGCCAATTGTAACGACCTAAAATTATTCTAGATATTATATTTTTTTATTAGGGTTAAATTTTTAAAAATCGTTAGATAATTTTTATTACTATTTTATTTTTATTGAACGGATACTAGTATAAATTCTAAAATGTATAAATTATAGAAGTTGTTAAACTGATATATATTATACGTAGTCACAGTCCTTGTTACAAAAGTCATTATTAAACAAGTACAAGATTTTTCATACACCAGCCTATTTCATATCTTCATTTCTACACCATCACCAATTTAGGGCATCAAGGAAATTGACCACTGTTGTCATCTAAAAAAAATGAAACAAATCTAGTGAGAAATAAAAATTTCTCAGTAGGCAAAACTAAACCACCAAACACGTTAGTACGTTAGTAAATCATCAATATATTCAAATACTTCCATAAAATAATTATGGACACTATATGAATGCATGGAATGAGTTTTTCCAGGGTGCACATGGCCTCTACATATCGTACTGTATGTAGCTACACCTCGTACTGGATGTAGACGTTGTGATCGTCTTATGCAAACATGCATGATTTATGCCATATATTTGCACCTGGTCACTACATATCATACCGTATGTAGTATTAGATTCTGTTTCACAAAATCTCGTACTGGACTTGGAAACATGAATCAACCTATCATCACATCAACATCCATCCATAATAAAATCCGTAAGCAAAATACATACCATCTTATGGAAAAATGTTGTTATCATAACATCATACGTACCACAAGTATGGTTAAACCACCATACCTTAAATAAGATCATTACCACTTAGGCATGACCAAGGAATATCCTCAAGCTATAGAAAAATCATGTTAGTAATCTAACTAATAAACTACAATATGTCTCTCAAATAATTTCTAATTTCTTTAAACCTTCAGAAGAAAAAATTAAAACCTAGCATGCATCTTAATCTCCTTTCACCTACCACCTTGCTACTTCATCCTCAAATTTAATCACTCAAGCATTTGTCATTCAAATAATTTCTAATTTCTTTAAACCTTCAGAAGAAAAGATTAAAACCTAGCATGCATCTTAATCTCCTTTCACCTACCACCTTGCTACTTCATCCTCAAATTTAATCACTCAAGCATTTGACCCATTTAACTACATATCATTCAACCTCTACTTCTAAAAATTAATTCAAAACAGTCTCATAATAAAAATATAAACAAACAGTCCAAATATCATCAAAATCACTTTCAAAGATCACCAAATATACTTCAAAACATCACTAATATTTTAGCCTATAAATCGTCACCTATCCTATGGCCACATCAAAAAATAACCTTCAAATAACATGAATTTTCAACCTAAATAATAATCATAAATCTGGCCAATTAAGCATATAGGTTAAACCAAACAAATGCTTAACTAGAGATTGAAGCCTAACCTACCTCAAATGGATTTGGATTTGAAATTGATTAAGTGGCTGCTTCTCTTAGAATATCTTGTAAGAAATGAAGCCTTGAAAGAAGAAATTGATTGGTGGATGAGGTGGTAGAAGAAGTCACGGTCTGTAGGCAACAAATAGAAGGTAAGACAATGAAAGCAAGACACAAGGACAATTGGAATTGGCCTTGGCTTTGGGATGTTTTCTCCGTGAATTTTTTCCACAACCCTAGCTATTTCTGCTCATTTATTCGGTTGTGTTTTAAGTGATTTAGTTGGGTTATAACTGAATTAGGATTTGGTTTGATTAGAATTTAACTAGGGAATCATTACCTTAGAAGATATTATGACTTAAGTCTTACCTTGACTTGATTTTTCTTGGTCAAGATTCCATTTAATCCTTGACTTGGGGGCAGCTGGCCTATGCACGTGGAAAGGCTTATTCAAGAGACAAAATTTGATTGGTTTAATGCTTTTGGCTGAAAATTATCTCTTGGTCCTAAGTTAATTAGTTGCCATGTGTAACAAATTTTTTTTCCACTTCCAAATGGCCTAGAAAGTTCATGTATGGCTTGCTTGGTATTATTGAGAACTCTTGTGCACGTGGGATTGATCTTGGCCTGAGGAAACCTCTGATTTTGTCACCTTTTGGGCTGAAGATTTTATTCCTTGGGTCAAAATTCCAAGAGTTACAAGTTGTGCCCAATCCAAATGGTCCAAAGGCTAGAAACACTTAACCAGATGAGGTTTGTTCATTGTTTATTCTGTACCAATATACTAGGCCATAAATCTTCATCTTTTAATATGTTAAACTATACTTCCTAAGCTTTCTAACAATGTATCACATGTCTTATTTGGAGTTATAAAACTCTGGCTATAACATTTTTAATCTAGACTTTAAAACTGTCAGCAAGCTAAGAAATTTTACACTGACATCTCTTAATGTTTTAATTACTGCAAGCAGTACACAAACTATATTTATATGAAATTTTGATATGTTGTAGAAGACATCTAGATTTTTAATTTCATATATCATACACTAAATTTTGATAAGAATTGAGATAAAAATAAATTTCTTAATTCGGGTGGCAGAAATGGAAAATTTTTTGGACAGCTTATGTTCAAATAAATTTATCTTATTCTTCTTGTATCTTATTAACATCACACTTCCATAATTAATTCAATCATAAATATAAATTTAAGATATAATTTCGAGGATGTTACACCAATCACGTGAATCAACTTTTTCCTGGATCAAAATAGCATGTTTTTTCGTACATAACAAAAACAAATAGAGAGACATAGGATCACCCTGTCGCAAACCTCAATGAGAAGCAAAACTATCAAGCTAGAGTAGAATTATTCCATTTAAGAGCAAAAAGGTAGAGGAGGCGCAGTTTAGAATCAACTGGATAATCCAATTTTTATTAATTTAAAGAAAATTATCATTTGTAACTTTTTACATTCATTTAAAGAAAATTATTTTGTGGGAGCAATATCAATTTTTATGGGGGCAGAAATAAAAATTATAGAATATATAGAAGCAAAAAGAAATTCTTGAGGAAGCAATTGGCCCCATACACCTCAATATGGATCGATGTCATAAGTTTCAAATTGCAAATTATACAAAGCCAAGAAAGTGGATTCAACTGTGAACAAAGTTGAAGTATCCTCCAACCAAATCCAACGGTCATCCCCTTGACTTTCCACTTTCATATTTCTGATAATGCAAGAAGATAAATCATTCCGTGCAACAAACGCCTCCATAGTATTAATTTGTTGGGAAGAATATATCATTTGGGTCACTAAAAAATATAACAATTTCACATTAGTCCCTGAAAGTAAGAAAATTCAAAAAAGTCCTTGAAAGTGTAATCCATCAACCAATTTAGTCCAAATTTAAAGTTCAAAGGCAATGTAGTTTAGGTGATAATATTAACATATGTTTAAGGACTAAAATGACATTAGGTAGTTAAGATTAGAGACTAGTTATTTGACATCCTAGAGACTTATTTTGAATTTTATTAATTTCAAGTACTACGCTTTACACTTATAGAAGCCAAAATGATATTTTACCCTATTCGTCATTTGCGTGTAATATACTAAGGATGAGACAACATGACTCTTAAAGAATGAAAATGGTAGCAGGTAGATGTAGGGCTTGGGGTGTTAATTACATGTGACCCTAATGCTTTTGGAAAAAAATTACATGTGATCCTACTCTGTGGTGGTGATCAGTAAGAAATAAAGGAGAGGAAGACACTGAACGAAACTAAAGACAGAGAAGAATGAAAAAAGTTTGAAGAAAGATTTTTGAGTATATATATAGCTGCAATTATTAACAACAATTATTAAATATACTTTCATTTTTGTACAAATGTGCTAACAAAATACAGTTTCAGGAATCTTTTTGTTATGTTTCCTTGATTCAGAAACTAATGTAACAACATCGATCTTGCAATTTGAGCGATTGTGATTTAATTTACTCTATCCATATAGATTATATAATTGTGATCTACTAAGGTCAGCCTGATATTAGAGGGTTTGAATAACCTGGAAAAAATTCTAAATTTCACATTTTATAAAAAAAAAAAAAAAAAACACGATTATATAATTGAAGGGCGTTGACCTTGAGTGATATAAATTTATAAAACATGACATCCACCATGTTAATAGCAGTATTGAACATGATATCCGCATCTTCCTAAATATTTAGACAGATTATGTAATTATCCTCGTTTCCCACCTGAAATAATAATTTATATAAAATGATAATAATAATATGATATGCACCGTGTTAACGTACATGGTGTGATTTGCTGGGCTTTGGATGTATTATTTTGGAGTTTGGGGAGTGTATGGTGGGCTATGATTGGTATGTGGTAAACTGTGTAGACAGGTTCTCTTTTGTGCGGTGGCAGGAACATATACTAGCAGCAGTACTTGTTGATGCAATTTGTTTAGAGATATGATATTTGAAATCATTCATTATTTATTTCTATTTTGCTCTTATTATTCCATCATGTCACCTATATTTTTGTCTTTTACCACTCTCACTAGGTGTCAATTTGGGGCAAATTTACTATTCAGGATATTTTATTTTTTTAATTATGATTTAGGGGTTGTTTTTAAATAATTTACCAAAAAGGGATAAGTCATAAAAAATGTTACGACTTCTCAAACTAAAGTCGTAACATTCTTTACAAATTCTTTTATTTTTATTAATACAATGTGAAGTTATAAATATTTATACGGCTTTTGATGTAAATTATTTTTTTCCTTACGACTTAGAAGTCGTAAACTGAAATCGTGTTTTTATTTTACGACTTTATAATTTATTTTTTATGTTTTATTAAAGTTGTATTAAAGCACACGACTACTAACTTTTTTTTTTAAAGTCGTAAGATGTTTTACGACTTCCTTGTTTTTTTTTTAATTTTGTTTTTTAGTTTTAATAAATTTAAGTTAATTTTTTTTTTATTTTATATTGAAAGTCATAACTTACTTTACGACCTCCCTTTTTTTTAAATTCTGTTTTAATATGTTTAATAAATATTAAAATACATACGTTTGTTTTTTAATTTAGATTTTCTTAATTTATGTTAAAAATAATATTTTTTTAGTATAAAATTAACAAATTTAAATATTTATTATTTTTTGTGATTTAATATTTTGTATATATTATTTAAATGTTTTAAATTAATGTATAATATTTTTTATGTAATATAATTAAGAACAAATTTGAATATTTATTATTTTTTTTGTGATTTAATATTTTTATATATTATTTAAAGGTTTTAATTTAATGTATAATAAATTTTTATGTAATATAATTATGAATTTTTATATAGTTTGATGGTATTTGGTTTATTTAATTATGACTATATGATTTTATTAAAAGTATTTATATTTATTAATAATGATAAGATATGTTTTTGATAAAATTAAATTTAAATGAAAATATTTAAATATATTTTTTGATATTAACTTATAATACATTTGTTGAATTTTTAATTATATTTTTATTTTGTTCATAAATTTATAATTGTGATGAAGGATATAACGATTTCGCATACTAACAGGTTAGTTTTTTGTAATAGTTATTTAAATATTATAAAAAGAATAATGCAAAAGTTATATTAAAATGGAAACAATTTTAATATTTTACATAATTCTTAAAAAATATTAAAAGTGGGATGATGTCCCACAGCGAGTTCTTCTTGAATTGCGTCGAGGTCTCTCATCTTGTTGTACTGGATTTGTTGGTTGTTGTCCTCTTGTTCTACGACCTCTTCCTCATCTTGTTCTAGGATGATCACGTGTAATTGTTTGTTGTTGTTGAGGAACTTGATCATTATCCTCACCATCATCATCATTATCATTGTTGGAATTATTGTTATCATCGTCCTGCTCATCCTCGTGATGTATGTCTTGCATTTGAGTAGGTAATGATGGACGATAATAGGAGGTCAATGGTGGTAGGTTATATGCAGATGGAGGAGTATTAAAAGTGGTTCCAAACCTTTGTGAGGATCCTTCAAAAATATTCGTGGTCGAAGGAACTTGGAATGAGTATTGAGGCATATATGATGCGAACCCAAATGGTTGTGAACTTGGTTCACCTCGTTGAGGCATGATCCAGAGAATCCCATTGGTTGATAAAAAGAAGAACCATGTGGTTCATGATGTTGGGGGCATATATCCAGAAACATGCACTGGAGGTACATTGGGCTCAGCATGTGATTCATGATGGTGATGGGCAGGATAGTACTACAAAATAAGATTTATGATTTTAGAAATATATTATTAATAATAATAGTAATAATTGAAAAAATTATAAAATAAAGTTAAAACCTCATAACATACTGCCCCTTCACGCGATATATATCGTCTAGTGACACGTATATACAATTGCATGTATTTAGAATTTTCATGCAAAATATTGTTGTCCATTTCACCATGAACGATAAAATCATTCCAATGATTCCATTTATTTATCCAGTGAAGATGTTGATAAGGCCAAAAAACATCTGTTCTCCCTCTCATATCTATGTCGTGGAGTTGGTCAAGGTTTGGTGGGTCATGTGGAATATTTTGTCGCATCCCGAATTGTCTCATGACCCTGTCAACTGCATGTCATTCCACAATTGCAAAACATATGAGAGGTACTTTTGCACGAGCTATGATAGACACCTCAACATTATTAATTAATGGCCTTATTTGGTGTGTCTCGTAAGGTCTCCACAAAAACTGCAAGATATATAGACATATTGTGACATGTTTTAATGAAACATAGAGAAAAATATAGCATGAATATTAACAATCAAACCTCAGTTATACGTAGTCTATCAAATATCACGTGTATCAATCTCACAAAATTGGTGGGAATGTTTGTTTGGCTCATTGGCCGAGACCACCTGCATGCAAGAGGAAATCCAAGTCCTTGTTGAAATTCTTCATGCGATAAGGGATGTATATGTGGGGCAATGCATTTAATACGGTCTCATGCCCATGATTGTAGGAGCAACAAACATCCACCTATTTTAGTTTGTAATGGCTTTACAGCCCGATCTAGTGCTCGATAAAGGGAAGCTAATACTGCAGCACCCCAACTATAGTGACTAGCCTCAGTCAAATTGGATAATATAAGAAGAAACATAAAATGAACCCGTCCGCCAGATGTATCTGGCATCAAACAACCGCCTATGAGCATCATGATATGAGCTCTAGCATGTTGTGCAACGACAAGATCATCAGCATCATCTGGAAGTTGTTGAAATTTTGCCGCAACCAAGTTAAGTAAATAGTTTTTCCCTTTATATATTTGTTTGGTGGAGTCTGCCCAAGTAAAGCTTCACAACATTGACGTACATCTCCAATAACAGCACGAGTTACTAGTAGGCCGTCAATTTTGAGGCTTAATTGCAAGGCCACATCTTGCAATTTTATTGTTGCCTCCCCGTTTGGAAAATGAAACGTGAGTTTCTGTTCTCCAACGTTCCACCAATGCAGTTATCAAATGCTGGTTAATATCAACTTGGCCAACACTCATAATATGACCAAAGCCAGCTTCAGTTATTGCATTTTTGACACGATTGTCTATTTGATCGAAGTGTTTCATAGTCCAAACAGAATGAAATCTTGGACGAATCATTCTTTCTTGGCCTTCCCATATTAAGCTTGAAATATGATTGTCTTGTAAACGCAACGAGTCATCAACAGGACCATCAAACTATATAAAAATTCATAATTATATTACATAAAAATTTATTATACATTAAATTAAAACCTTTAAATAATATATACAAAATATTAAATCACAAAAAGAATAATAAATATTTACATTTGTTCTTAATTATATTACATAAAAAATATTATACATTAAATTAAAACATTTAAATAATATATACAAAATATACAAAATATTAAATCACAAAAAATAATAAATATTTAAATTTTTTAATTTTATACTAAAAATATTATTTTTAACATAAATTAAGAAAATCTAAATTAAAAAACAAACGTATGTATTTTAATATTTATTAAACATATTAAAACAGAATTTAAAAAAAAAGGAGGTCATAAAGTAAGTTACGACTTCCAATATAAAATAAATAAAAAATTATTTAACTTAAATTTATTAAAACTAAAAAGCAGAATTAAAAAAACAAGGAAGTCGTAAAACATCTTACGACTTCCAAAAATAAATACAAAAGTAGTCATGTGCTTTAATACGACTTTAATAAAAAATAAAAAAAATAAAAAAATAAATTTTAAAGTCGTAAAATAAAACACGATTTCAGTTTACGACTTCTAAGTCGTAAGGAAAAAATAATTTACATCAAAAGTCGTATAAATATTTACGACTTCATATTGTATTAATAAAAATAAAAGAATTTGTAAAGAATGTTACGACTTTAGTTTGAGAAGTCATGACATTTTTTATGACTTACCCCTTTTTGATAAATTATTTAAAAACAACCCCCAAATCGTAATTAAAAAAATAAAATACCCCTAAACAGTAAATTTGCCGTCAATTTGGATGTTGGGTGTCCAAGTAGTCTTTTCCATTCGGTTCTACAACGTTTCTGATAATGTGGTCCTTGATTTTTATATTTTTGATGGATGGTTATGTTTTTTATTATCATATTATTATTGATATAAAATGTTTATCGATTTTGTTAATTATTAATTTATGTCAAAAATTTTATTGATCATTTTTAATAAAATCTATTTTTTTAATCAGATTTGTTTATACTGTAAAATTTAAATCCAAAATTTTACTTAAAAAAATCGAATTCAATATTATTCAGATAAACAATTTGTTAGAATGGATGACTTGACGGCATTTAAGGTCTATATGAATGATTCCAAATTGTAATGGCAAAAAGATATAAATATGAAGAATGAAGGTGATTTTCGGGGGCTTTACTTGTGAGATACAGGCCGGTTGACAGGAGTGTGGATACTTCATCATATTTCATTTAACAGGTTATCTTGGATTTAGTGAGATGGGGTATGTTTGGTTAATGGTAATTACATTTTAGGGATTTTAGGGGATGTAAGTGGATGATTTATAGTTGTTATTCCAGAGGTCCTGAATCTTGTTGTTTGTTTTAAGATTCGGGATCTGAATATTGAGGGTTCTGATTTGGTTATTGACGGGTGGATTTTGTAAGAAAAATATTTGATATACACTTAATATGTTATTCATACTTAAAAGAATAAAAAAAATTTATAAGTATAATAAAATTTATGATATAATAATAAAAAGAGAAATACAAAATAAAAATAAAAAGAGTAATTACACTCATATCTAATGTGTTTTGCTCAAATTTCATCCGATAATCCTTTCTTTTTGTACATTACTTTTACTCTCTTTATTAACGTCGTTAACTAAAGTCAACTGAAATATGTGAGCAGACCAAATTGCCATTATATTTTAATTGTAAAATTCAAATTATCCCCTCCCAATTAGTTTCAGAATTTAGGATTCACGTTCTATTCATTTTCACCATTCGCACTGCTTCTTGTTGGCAAGTTCTTTTTCAGCATCCAGGGGATGCGAGTTCCTCTTTCTCTCATGACATTCACGTTTCATTGCTCTTCACCGTTCCAGTTCGCGAGTTCTCCACTATTCCTCTTCCAGTTTGCGATGTTCGCAAGCGTTTCTGTTTGTCTTCCTCTTCGACATTCACGAGCGCTTTGTTTCTCTTACTACTCCACGATTTTTGTTCACGCTAGGGTTATGCTTGTAATAACCACTGGACCTTGTATGTAGATTATTTTTTAAGATTATTTATTTAATTTTGATTGTTTATTATTGTCTATCTCTGAATGGGGTTTCAATGGGGGATCATTTTGGGACCATTAGTGATTTTTAAAATCATTTATTTATTATTGTTATTAAAATAGTGTTGATGTTTGGGATCACGAAACACAATGGATGAATTGAAAATCATTTTTTTTATTATTGTTGATTAAAATAGTGTTTGATGTTTAGGACCACCGGAACACAATGGATGAACATGGGTCCTGAACTAGCAACGTGGATATTTTGATCCACTTTACGGACCAACGAGTCGAACCAAGTGAGATATGCAATGTTGATCGTGATAAGTTTGGAGTGTTCAATGCAGGTGACTGTGCGAACAATATTGCTCATGGTTTAGACCACCGACGGACCTATATGGAATTCAGGGTGGGCAGGTGCACCCCCTCATTTCGATAAAATCAGTAGTATTTGTCCTAAAATATTATATTTTACACCCCATAATTTTATATTTTGCACCCTCTAATTTTATATGTATATGAACCTCCTTATCAGTTCACATGTAAGAGTAAGTAAACACACCATTTTATTTTAATAAAATGCAAAAAAATATTATATTTTACACCCCATAATTTTATATTTTGAACCCCATAATTTTATGTATTTGAACCTCGTTACCCATTCACATGTGAGAGTAAGTAAATGCACCCTCTTATTTTAATAAAATGCAAAATTTATCTTAAAACTTTATATTTTGTACCTCTTATCCTCGTGTTTGAATTCAACTATCTCAGATGATAATGATAATTATCAATTTTTATTTTTTAAATAAATTGCTCCTACTGATCCAGGGTCCTAGATCCACCACTGATTTAGACTTGTCACCATGTCACCCTTTTATTTTGTGGTTTTGTTCTAATGCTACTAATAAAATTCTCCCCCTTAAGACTGATCATGATGTGTTGAAAATGTTTGCTGATAATCAAAGTTCAATTCATATGTATGTTAGTAGAACAAAGGATGAGAAGAAGGTGTGAGCACTCCGTACCAACAAAGTGAGTTCACGTCCAACAAAAAATTGGGTTTGCGTCTAATTATAGAAAAAACAAAAAAGAAGTAAGAGTCTTAAAATATTTTCAGGTTAAGAGAAAAAAAATGAAGATATTTTAGACATAAAATTTTATTAAAAATCATGTGACCAGCATGTGTCTAATTTCTGTTAAATTATTAAATGATGTTTAGGACGAAGGGGATCTAAGTGTAATGTGAACTAAATAATCAAATGATTTTTTGTATGGTGCAAAAAAGGAAGGATTTCGGGTAAAATGTGAGAAAACACAGGGAATACGAGTGTAATTTACTCAAATAAAAAGTGTTTAGTGAAATGTTTAAAAACAATAATTTATATCATATATTATTTATTTTGTAACGTGGGAACATGATGGATGATTACTCTTGGCTCTAATGCACATCTAGTTTGTGACGATGTTTATTTATAATTATATATAAAAGAAATATGATATTTTGGTATATATATTTTTATGTTTATTCAATTTTTATACTTATATTCAAAAATTATTATTTTAAATTTATAATCACCTTCACAAATCATCTACTAGCTTTTATTATTAATTTTTATTTAAGAAATGAAAAAAAAAATCAGTTACACATGAATTACCTGTTTTCTTCCAGTAATAATATTAACAATTTTATGTTTGCAGGAAAAAAAAAAAAAACAAAAGAAACCATGTTAATGTATCTGCGTTTCCCACGTCTAACAATAATTTATACAATATGATCATATGCACCATGTTAATATTATAAATATAATTGTCGGCGTTGTCCGCGTGTAATGGTAATTTATATCATGTTTAATAATTGTCGGATGGTGCGCACGATGTTAATTTTATAATATACATATAAAATTATCGGCAACGCATACGTGTAATATATTATAGTAATATTTCCAAATTATTATTTATTTTAAACATTTCACTATGCACCGTGCTAAAATATATAGAGACTACCTGATATTTTTTTTAATAACTCAGTGATAAAGGAGGTAGGGGTCAATCAGGAGGTTTGCCTAGAAGCAGCCACTTATTTAATTGTCATTCAATTAAAAAAAAATCCCATATCAAACGACCTATTTTGATGCAAGATCCATCCTGACCTTTTAGGGATTTATCTGACATTTTAGGGGATCAGGATAAAATAATAATAAGGGTGTCCTTATATATAAATATTTTAAAAATAAATATATATTATATAAAAATAGATTTGCAATTTCATTAAAATAATAAAAAATGTTAACGATATTCTTTTATACATTTTTTTTATCAGCATATGACATTGGGGGAGAACGTTCACCAACTTTTGCTAATAAGTAACAATGAATAATCTACACCAAAGAAACTAGTTGATCATATTTAATGAGATATTTCTTCTTAATCACCTTTTTTATTCATAATAATCAAACCTTTTTTATTCATAATAATCAAATTTGAGACTTTTTTTAAGGAGATCCAACCTAATATCACACATATCAACGTTTTGTTAATAAACACTTTCATTTTATTATTCTCTACTATTAGTTGAACTTAAGGAGCATTCGACTTATATTAGATTAGTGGGTAGCACTTGTTGAATTGAATAAGATGTTCTTGTAATTTGTTGAAAAATATTTATTTTGATAAATCTCACTTTTAAATATGTAATTTTCAATTAATTTCAACAGATGATAAACAACTTTATAAAAAGAGTGTTGCTAACCGTATCATATTTTTTTTATTTAATTTATTCACATGTTACTATCTATCAATTAGTTTACGCTTGCAAGAGAATTATTCACACATATATTTATATATGAAGACTTCCCTAAAAAATTAACAAATATAAAATATATAATATTTCTAAAATAATTTTATATAATTTTATTTTTCATAGCTTCTTCTCTACCTTCTGCTTTATTTTTTCTAACTTTGTATTCATTTCTCATCACATTCATATTAGATTTTACATTTTACTTTTTCTTCCCACCGAAGAAGATGATATACCTATCTAAAAAATATACAACCATCATTTTTCGATATTTTTAGGGTCTCTCAAAGTTTTTTATAATTTTTTAATAAAATTAAAGAAATATTATTTCACTGTTTGAAACAGAGAATAAATTATTCTTATTATTATTTCAAGTTAAAAATTAAATTTTACTTCAATTAAAAATGAGGACCAATAATAAAGTAAATATTTTCTATCAGTAGAATTGCTATCATGAATTCAAAAACTAAATGTCTTTTCTCCAACTCCAATTTTACAGTCTTGTATCTTTTGTTTAATTTATATAAATTTAGCTTTTATGGTATGTGCATGGCCAATTATTATGAT
>PYAF01005705.1:259740-309303 GCA_007407185.1 Glycine tomentella
AAAAGTCTAAAAATAAAAAAAAAGTTTTTAATCACATCATATTTGCATAAAAAGAAATATAAAATGAAACATTAATTTTAATCCATTAATAAAAGTAATTTTTTTATATGTAAGAACTGAAGATAGTTAGTTACTAGAAATTTAAACAAATCACACAATTGTTTAATCAATTGATTTAGATTCTTTTTTATTTATGAAAATAGTATAAAAATAATAGAGAATTTTTTAGCCCGCCAATCAAGGATTATGAGTTTCCAATTTCAAACATTTTTTTGGGATTAAAATTCACAAAAAAAAAATAACAAAATGAAATTAATGTTCTGTCATTATTAAATGACATATATAAACGACAAAGACAAAAATTTTAACGGAAAAAACGTTAAAAAAATTTAACCGGTCAAATATTTCTTTAAGGACTAAAGGCTAAATTTTAAAAATAATTTTAAATTAAAAATTTAGTTTACCCTAAAAAACAACAAAGTAGTCATCTCTGATGATTAAATCTTTACTAATGAATCTAGTTAATCATCATTAATGAGATATATTCTCTTTAACCACTTTTTTTTTGTTTTCTATATGTAAGATTCCAATTTAAGTAACGTGCTAAAAAGCTACGGTATTGACACGGAAGCTCATGTTGCTCCTAATATAGAGTATTCTCGCAATAATCAATTTCTGAAAAGTAAAGTAAAGCAATCAAATTTAAGTAACTGTACCAAAAACATTAAATTTTGAGTAAGCAAACTTTCTCTCCACCCTAAATCTATCAATCAAATTGTTAATCTTTTAAAATAATAAAAATTATGTATTGCTCATGTTGGTGCTCCACACCACATATATGACTGCCGGAGATATCTGTACATCTGAAGCAGTAAGTCAGTGGGTTATTATTGATGGAGTCACCACATTGAATAATTTGATACTGTTCCAATCTCAAATCGCATTGTTAGGATTATCTTATTTGAAATATTATCTACTTTAATGTTCAATGGTAGATTTTATCCTTACAACGCATTATTATGTGTAGGTAATTAATGTTCTTTTTTTAATACCATTAAATGGAATTGTTATTACCATTAAATGATATTATCATCATCATAAAGTCTTGGGGCTATATTTATGCGCTGGCTACTGGTTTGAGGTATTTGGGCACTTCCAAAGTGGTTTTTCTTGTCTGTAATACGTTGTCTAATTATTGCCCAATTCGGTGATAGCCTATGCAATGAGTCATCTTGATGGAGGTTCTATATATCTGAATAGATCGAAATGAAGTGTGGCCAGAGAGGAAAGAAAAAAAAAGGTAAATAAATCATACTCAATTCTTAATTGGCCCAACAGAATGGCTTTATCTACATTGTTGAGAGCATGCAAAAATGGGTTAAAGGTTCAATGTTGACACCTAACATAGAAGAAGAAATGAAGAATGAAATTCATGCTTGAAGAATCGGCTGGACTTCGATATGGAGAAAAAAGAATGATAAAGGGTAAGACTGTACAAAATAGTTATTTATCTGTCACCATTGCTTTTACAAGAATATATAATTATCTTTGTCCTTAGCTCATATCCTTTTCGATACTCCCAAATCAAAGCATTTATCACCTATCAAAATGTTATCCCATATCCAGATAATTTTGATAAATAATTGTGTCTAAGATATTTTATAGCGCAATCATCCTCGAAGGTAGTTGGATTGGGCCTGATGTAATAGGATAGTGATCAGGCTAAGACCCTATAAGGAGGGTTGTGGATCAGGACACAAACCAATCCAGGAGGATATACAACCCCTTAACCTCAAACATGAGGTGCGTAGAGACTAAGTGTGTAAGGATTGAAATACGACTTGATCCGGGGGATACACAGGCCCCGAGACTCAAGCACAAGATGCAGAGAGGCTAAGTGTATAGGGATCGGGACAAACCGATCAAGGACGGTACACAATCTCCTAACCTCAAACACGAGATGCGTAGAGATTAAGTGTATAGGTATCAGAATATGACCCAATCAAAGGGGTACACAGATCCCTAGCCTCAAACACATGGTGTGTAGAAACTAAGTATATAGAAATTGAAATACAATTTAATTTAGGAAGATACACAAGCCCCAAGACTCAAACACAAGATGCAAGAAGCTAAGCATGTATGGATCGAAATACAATCTAGGAGTACTAATTTGTATTTATTTAGACTGTAATAGATATCATGTCTATTAGGGTTGTGCAAAAAAATATAAATCTATAAAACCAATTCATATTTAATCCAATCTAATCCATTTAAATGGATTGATTTCACATCCAAATCTAGTTTTTTGGATTTTAAATACAATCCAATTAATTGGATGTGGATTGAATATTTATTTGAATTTTTAAATCAAATACAATTTTTTGGACAATGACGGCTAGGTTTTTTTGGCCAACTTCGCTAGAAGCCATTTTTTGGTCGATATCGTCTAGAATTATTTTGGTTGGCATCAACTAATGATGTTTTTAAGCTGTTCGAAACTATTTTTCGATTAATGTTGGTAAGGGTTTTTTTGCCAACATTGGTTGAGACTATTTTTTGGGCGATGACGTCCAAAGTCTTTTTGACCGACATCAGTCGAGACTATTTTTTGGTCGACGTCAGCTAGGGTTTTTTTTTGTCGATGTCTGTCGAGATTATTTTTTATCGATGTCACGTAGGTTTTTCGCTCGACATCAACTAGGGTTTGTTTGATCGACGTTAGACGAGACTATTTTTTGGCCAACATCGGCTGAAAAACATCATTGACCGACATCGACTTAAAAACATCATTAACCAACATCAGCTGAAAAACATATCGACTGACATCGGGCAAAAATACCTAGCTGATGTCGGCAAAAATATTACCCTAATTGATGTCGATCGAAAAAACCTAGTTGATGTAAAAAAAATATTTGTAGCTAATGTCGACCAAAAGAAATAGTCATGGTTAATGTTCAATACTACAAAAACACCCTTTAACGACACGCGTTCAACGTCGGTCGTGCGATAACCATCGTCATTGAGTAGGCAGTGGCATTTTTGTAATATTACGCACTTGCCAACGACGGTTATTGGCTAACCCATATTTATTGCTTGACAACGACGATGGTTATAAGACAACCGTCTTAGTATACAATAATTCAAATACAGTTTTTTAAGAAACTGTCGTTGTCTTCAATAATTCAAATAAGGTTTCATTACAACCATATTTGAATGTCCCCCAATTTATAACCCTAAATTACTTTTCTCTTTGGCCCCCTCCAACACCATCGAACGAGCTGCGCCAGTCTCCTTGTAAACCATATCTTTCGTTGTCGACTTCAACCATCAGATTCTAACTAAGGTGCCTCCGACACCGTTGCAGCTGACATCATCGTCGTTGGCAAAGCTGTTGTGGTCATGTATAAAAGGTATTGTTTCTCCCTTATGTACGCGTGTAGCTCCATTTTTAAACGAATGCACATGCTTTCTTTCTCTGTCACAACTTAATAACTACATTGTTTGGACACGCGAAAGCAAAGTTAGAACATAGCTATGACTTTGAACCTCTTTTACTACCTTGGAATCCACAACATAGTTATTTTCACTTTCACTCAAGTCAAGGTTTAAAGAAGAAAATGTTCATATTTTGGATGGAACATAATTTGTGTGCTCTAAAGTAGGTTTTGAAGTCTGGTAAAATGTGATCCAAACATGCTATGCTACTAATAGCTGGTAAGGAGGTGTGCTGCTTGTCTTGAAATTGACAAATGATAGGTGTGGCACAATTTCTTGTACCACATCAATTGATAAATGATAACATATGTCGTTCTTAAAAATGCAATCTTTGTTTGGCTTAGTTTAAGAATTTGAGTAGAAATGGTTATATAAAAAAATTATACTTGTGGAATGAAAATTGTTGGTTTTCTTTCCTGCTCAAATTTAATGAATTTGAAGCATCAAATTTAAAAATAATACAAAAATGAGCATTTACTTTTAACTTAATATGGTACCACTTTATGAATTTACCTCTTGAGTATATGACTAGGGTGAAATTTGAGTTGATGCCAAAGATTTATTTATAGTGAATGAGAAAAGTCTGTTAGGCTTGCATCAGGTTAGAATTGGTCTTGGAATAGAGCTATGGTGAATTTTGAATTTGTAGATTGGAGAAAGGTATTGACCAGAGGAATTGACTTTGATGAAGTTTACTTGGCTGTTTGATGGCAAGACCATTACGAAATCTGCTTAAGCTTTGTTCTAAGTAATTAAGCAGCAATGATGTTGAATGTGAGACATTTATATCTGGTCTAAGGTTCTCTGCATGCATAATATGTTACACGGAAAGGTTATGCAAAATAATAATCAGATATTTATGGAAGTTATTGCTAAACATGGTTTGTGCCATAGAAGTTGGTAGTTCAACTAGGCAGAAATGACCAAACCTATGTGTGAGATGATTACTCATTTATTACCCATGACTTACATGTTTAAAACCATTATGGAAAGCTATGAAATTGTTAACCTTTCCCGGCTCTTTTAAATTTTAATGTGTTCTTAAATAAGAATCGCATCATGATATCTTTCATGAGAATTGATAAGGCTAATATTTAGTATTTTCCCAAAAAAGGTATCCCATTCAACAAATTAGGTAGCCAAGCTTTGAATGTATAGCATAAAGGTTGGCTAGTTGCACTTAGTTGCATAGTTTGTGCAGGTAGTGATTTAGGTAGCAGTTATGCTTGCCACTGTAGCTAAAAGATAGCAGGATTAGAGGTTATAATTGTTGTGTATTGTGAATAATGCAGGTAAATTCTTGCTAATTGCTGGATTCCAAACTAAAAATTGAAATCAATTTGGACAATATATAGTCTAGACCAAACATGGGAACCGCAAGGTGCATAAATAATGTTAGTAAGTACATATATAGAGACATAGATAGATTAATAGACAATAAGTGTTTTACTTTCTTTATTTTATTTTATTATTTGAGAAGAAGACATGAGAATGTTATAATAATGTAACTAATGGTTATTTGTGTGGTTGGGAGAAAAAATGGGAACTTTTACATTAAATAATTTCCCTTGTTTCTGATAAAAGTTGTCATATCATGCATGAGGCAGGTCAATAGATCAATATCATTTTTTTTTCATTCATTGATATTCTATAATCTATTTAAGTTTTCACTATTTGCTTATTGTATATTGTGTTGCTGGAAAAAAGGATGTTGATTTTGAATCAGAAGCAAAGAAGTAAGTTGGTGGATCAACTTTGAATCGTTGCTCCCATCCAGGAATGATTTTTGTGTCTTGCCTTCTCCCCATTGTAACCAGCATACTGTTCGGTGAGTCTTTTGTCAAAAAAGATACCCTGCTTTAGTCTTCCTTAATGTCGTGGATGATGGAGTTTACCTGCGTTCAGACCCTCAGCTTGTCTTCAGAATCCTTAGTCATCAACAGAAGTGCTTTAACTTTTAGGGCTATCTTTGCTGAAGGAACATTCTTTATCCTTATAATTCTTTTTCTCTCTCTATTTGTCCTTTTTGTCCTTCTTTTCCTTAAGGTTTTTTTTCTTCATTATTTCTCTATGTTTACCTTGGTACCCCTCGTGTATTTGTCCGTATCTTTGTTAGGTTATTTTTATTTCTACTTTTCCATGCAAGTCATATGGTGAGAAGAGATTTTAAGAACAATACTGAAATAAGGAATCAACCAAAATGGCTTGACAACCTCTTCATCCAACAACAACCAAAGGGAAAAAAAACAACAATATCAATACTAATACCTTCAATTAATTGACCTCTAATTGTGTCTCTTTCCATACTAATTTGTTTGCCTTAACTTTTACTGCTGCTTTTAAAAGTTACCCTATTTCACCCAATAGCAATACTAATACCTTCAATATCCAAATCCCTGATGATCACATCGGAAAAACCTTGAACTTCAAAATACCTTATTTCCAAAAACCAGAGGAGTTGTTATTAACATGAATCTCATGAAATCAGCTTATCATTTCTTTACGAAGGGGACACTTTGTCATTAAAAAAGTTACTTCATTTTTGCTTGTGGTTGTTCATTTGCATCTAAATTCAGCACCATGTCAAACTTTTTACGTTATTTCTATCAAAGAATGATGCATGTATATGTTTAACATTGTATTAAATAATTTTGTTTTTTTGGTTTTAGGTCAAAGCTTTTAACGTAATAACCACCTTAAAGGTTGTTTTAACTTCAAAAATCAAGAAACACAAAGTTCCTATTATCATATTCAGCACCGCAATCTTCAACATTAAGGGTTGAATTACTAGTCACAGGTATGTATCGTGTTTCCCAGGCTTTTGTGTTTTTGACATGTGTGTTCATATATCAATATTGGTTTGTCATACCTTTGACTGCATTGTGAGTCAACCTTAGTTTCCTGTTCAAGCTTCAATCCAGTGATTAATGTAGATAGTTTGGATTAATCGTTGAATTGAAACTTGAATTGTTAGTTTGGACAGTTTGGGATTATTATATTTTATTCATGAATCCTCTATGTTAAAAGTTAAGTATGGTTTGATTAATTTAATGACATTTCGGTTTGATGTACTTTGCGTTGTTCTCCGAGTGCATACTTAATTGCGGTGAGTTAAAGTCACTGCTTTCATTTCGTGTACTTGGAGACCAATGCGAAATACTGCTGAAATTTCATTAAATTTAACAAACCATACTTAACTTTGACAGACAGGATTCATCTATAAAACATAACTTCCTGAATAGGATAGGGCCACACCTTTTAAACATGAAGGGAACATTTGTATTCATATGGTAATTGACAATATCATAATCCCAGTTTAGTAAAGGTCATGGATCGTAGTTGGATGAAAGCGCCCCGCATTAGTGATCAATATGAAAATGGGGTTGAACAATTCCTCAAATTTACCACACTTAATGCACCTTTGCTGTGTGGAAATTATTTTTGTCCTTGTGTCAAATATGGAAATGGAAGACGATAGTCAGTCAACGATATCAAATCACATCTAATAGGTCATGACATCATTCCAAATTACACAAAATGGATATGCATGGTGAATTGCTAGAAATGCCAACTATCGAAACCTATGCACCGGTTGATGCAGACATAGATGATTGTATAAAAGACATGCTATGCGATCTTGGAGAAGCTAGTTTTCAGCAAACCTCCATACCTACGTTTGAGAAACTACAAAGTGATTCAAAGATCCCTTTGTATTCAGCGTGCACAACCTTCACACGATTGTCAGCGGTGTTAGCATTGGTTAATTTGAAGGCAAGATTTGAATGGAGTGACAAAAGCTTCACTGAATTGCTTGTTTTGTTGAAGAAATTGCTTCCTGAAGATAACACCTTGTCGAAAAATCATTACGAAGCGAAGAAAATTTTATGTCCCTAATGATTGTGTTTTGTATACAAATGACTTTGCTAAAATGCATAATGCCCTACATGTGGGGAATTATGATACAAAGTCAACGATGATGAAGGTATGATGAGTCATGCAGAAACATGGGTCGTCTCACAAAGGTCTATTGGTATATTCCAATTATTCCAAGGTTTAAGCAATTGTTTGCTAACCCAGATGACGCAAGAAACCTTGGCATGCAAATGGCAGGAAAAGTGATGGATTTCTTAGACATCCTGCTGATTCTCCTCAATGGGCAACAATAGATCGTTTGTATCCAAATTTTGGTCACGACCCAAAGAACCTACGACTAGGTCTTGTATCCGACGAAATGATTCCTTTTGGTAACCTTTCCACTAACCACAACTCCTGGCCTGTGCTGTTGATTATTTACAACCTCCCTCCTTGGTTATGCATAAAGCGAAAATACATCATGTTGTCTATGATGATAGCGGGTCCAAGACAGCCAGAAAATGATATTGATGTTTACCTGGCCGCCACTCGTAGAAGACTTGAAAAAATTGTGTGTTGACGGGGTTGAAGTCTTTGATGCACATCTGTAAGAGACCTTTACCTTGCGTGCAATGGTATTTTGTACCATTAACGACTTTCCAGGATATGGGAATTTGAGTGGATACAGTGTCAAAGGCCATTATACATGTCCTGCATGTGAAAAAACACATGCTTTGTCCAACTAAAACATGGAAAGAAGACAATATACACGAGGCATCGAAGATTTCTCACACTATATCACCCATATCGGCGATTGGAAAAAACCTTTTATGGGATTTAGGAGAAATAGTTTTCACCTCCATTAACTGGGCATCAAGTTTATGATCGTGTTCAGGACATTGTCACTACCTTTGGCGAGACCTAAAAAAAGAATCCTAATGACAAAAAAATTTGGAAGAAAAGGTCAATATTTTTTTATCTTCCTTACTGGTTGGATCTCGATGTCAGACATTGTATTGATGTAACACATATTGAGAAAAATGTCTGCGATAGTTTAATTGGCACCCTGTTGAACATTAAAGGAAAGACAAAGGATAATTTAAAATCTTGCCAAGATCTTGTTGAAATGGGTATACGTGAGCAGTTGCATCCGATTAGTAAAGGTCGACAAACCTATTTGCCCCCTGCATGTCACACATTGCAACAAAAGAGAAAAAAAGCTTTTTGACAATGTCTATGGAGTATTAAACTCCACAAGGATACTCTTCTAATATCAAGAGCCTTGTATCGGTGAACGATCTCAAATTGGTTGGGTTGAAGTCTCATGATTGTCACATCTTAATGCAACAGTTACTGCCTATAGAAATTCGGGGCATATTGCCTAAGAAAGTTAGGGTTGCCATTACAAGGTTGTGCTTTTTCTTTAATGTCGTTTGCAGGAAAGCAATTGACCCGAGTTAGTTGGATGATTTGGAGAATGAGGCAGCTATTATGCTTTGTCAATTGGAAATGTTTTTCCCTCGTTCGTGTTATGACATTATGGTCCACTTAATTATCCATCTAGTGAGGGAGATCAGGTTATGTGTTTTTACGTTGGATGTATCCCATTGAAAGGTATATGACGGTCTTAAAATCTTATAATAAGAATCAATACAGACTAGAAGCTTCCATTATTTAAAAGTATGTTGCTAAAGAATGTATTAAGTTCTGTTCTGATTATCTTGACACAGTTAAACCAGTTGGAATTCCTGATAGTCGTCATGAACAATCATGGCGAGGTAAGGGTACATGAGGATTCAATGTTGTCACTATGACTAGAGTTGAAGTTTCACAAGCACATTTGTATGTTTTGAATAACACGTCTGAGGTTATGCCGTACATTGAAACTTACAAACAATATGTGACCGAATGTCATCCTAAATTGAACATGATGAAATTGTTACAAGAACACAATAGAACTTTCATAACCTGGTTTAAGTCAAAAATCTTAAATGATGATAATGCTTCTTCAACATTAAGGTTCTTGGTTGTTGGCCCGAATTTGAATGTACCCACTTGGAAGGGATATGATATCAATAACTTTTCCTTCTACACAAAGGCACAAGATGATAAAAGTTTCGTATAAAACAGTGAGGTTACTGTGGATGCCAATTCAAAACACTTTTGTGGTGCATCGGATAACAACCCTATTCGAGCGTCCATGCCTTACTTTGGAGTTGTAGAGGAAATCTGGGAGCTTGATTATGTTGCATTCAGAGTTCCTGTTTTCAAGTGTAAGTGGGTTAACAAAAACACTGGTGTTTTTCAAGATCATATGGGATTCACGCTAGTAGCACTTGATAAGGTAGGTTACAAGGACGAGCCATTCATCATGGCAGAACATGCAAAACAAATGTTTTACATCCATGATCCGTGTGATGCGAGATTTTCAGTGGTTCTACAAGGACGAACATGTACTATTAGTCATCATGTAGGTGATGATGCAACACTTGATATTTGTGAAATGCCTGGTTTCTGCACCCGTATGTCGCCCATTGTTGAAGATACTGACGTTGATGATGAACATGCAATTCGAAATGATCATGATGAAGGTTTATGAGAGAACACTAATAAGTAATTGCTTATCACCAACGTAATGTGTTTTTTAATTTGTTTGGTTATTCAATTATTTTAAATGATTTTGGTTTACACAATTGAATTCTTTTATCATAAACATGTGACTAATGTGCTTTAGTTATTTGTTTTTTCTTTGCAGTGCCATGGGCACACCCCCTTCGTCCCCTCCATAGTCACAAGCAGAGCATTCAGAATCAACGTCTACAAGGAAAAGTAGACAATCCACCAGGCTAAGAAGCTTAACACTTAGAAATGCCGATCAGCGAAAGCCAACAGTTACTGTAAATTATGCTAGTGGAAGGGCATCAGGTAGTCATAAGGAAAAGTTCCACAGTTATCTGGGGGTTGTGGCAAGAGAAAAAACCCATATTGTGCATTCAACCTGAAAAGACGTGCCTGAATCTTTGAAGGAACTAACATGGGATGACATTTTGGTAAAAATGAAAAAACAACAAATGTTGATGAAATGGTTATTCAAGTGTGGTCTTATGTGTAATGTTATAACTGTAAATTTTATTATTCTAACGCAGGAAAAATTTGATATCCCAGAAGCTGCGAAAGCCAAAAAGAAGATAATGTCTTCAGTTAGCACAAGGTGGAGACAATTCAAGTCTTCCCTAACCACTAAATACGTATATGCTAATGCAGATGGACAGCAAAAAAGGGATGCTTCTGCTAGATATGGACTAGATCCACAAACTTGGGACGAATTTGTTGCTAGTCGACAAACTCCAAATTGGCAGGTTAGATGTCAACATGTAATTTACCTAATAACACTTGAATAAATTACAAAATATTGTATTATGTTAAAAGTAATTTTTAATATTTACACACAGGGAATAAGGAAAAAAGCCAAGGAAATCCCAAAAAAAGAATGAGTGCCTCCACATACTGTCTTGTGGGGGTTACAATTTGCTTGAAAAGAAACTGATGGAGGAAAAATGAAGAAAAGACGAGAAAACGCAATGAATACTGAGAATTCATCAAATGTTGATGACCCTCCTTCTCCAATTCCAAGACATGTGAAGTGGAAATTGGCCTGCACAAAGAAATATGGCCACATGACATCTAACACCGTTGACAAAATATCTGCTAAAATAGTAAGCGCACTATAATGTTACATTTATTATTTCATTCGATAATCCAATAATGAAATGCTATTTTGAACTACTATGGTTGTAGGACGAGTTACAAGAACTGATGACACAAGGGAGCTTTGTCCCTAAGGGACAACAAGACAACCTAAATTCTGTCATTGGTAGACAAGAGCATCCCGGTCAAGTTCGTGTTGCAAGTACTGGTGTAACTATAAGTCAACACTTTGGACATGGGTCACGTGTGTCCAATGCTTCATCTGCATCCATGAACCCCGAATAGCTGGCTGATATCATCAAAAACCTTAAGGAAGAATGGAGGAGGGAAGTGAAGGTGGAAAAGAAACTCATTATTGAGAAAATGAAGGAAGAATTTGACAACAGAATGAAAAACCAGGTGAAGGAAGCTATAAAAATGGAGTTAACCCAGATGGCAACACAACAACCACCCTCAGTTGATGCACAACTACAACAATTAGCTGCACGTGTTAGCACAAAAGGTAGTTTTGCTGAAGCAGCAGCCAATCCATCGGGAGGTTAAAATGCTAATAATGTGGTGCAATTAATGGGATTGTACGTTCAATGTCGTGGGCCACCTAAGCTTGTTGTGTTGGCAAAAGTTTTGGATGGGACCTCCACAATTCACAATGTGGAATACGCGGATGATGTCTTACGGGTCTATGTACAAAAATTTTATGACAATGACGCTGAAGTGCCATTTCCGACGTCAAAGATCAACTTTGTTAGAGATACCCTTCAGACATTCGTCACATGGCCCACACATTTGGTGAAACCGTTATCACATGAGGTATAAATTTGTATTACCTTCCATACAAGTTATTCCTTTGTTACAACATATTTTGTTAACAATGCATAAGAGAAGCATATGTCAGGGCAAATAATTTAGGAAGTGTTGATCTGTTGGATGAGTTGATCAAGAACATTTATGAAGTTTACCACAAGCCTATCCAATTGTCATGGGATGGGCTAAAGTTTGGGATTGCAAATGTAGAAACGTTGTTCTTCATTACATATTCATATGCTAATGAAATTATATCAGGTGGCAAATATTTGAACACATCGATATTACGACTATGGATTATGTAAGTAAAAGGGCATTGAATATATCATTTCATAAAGTCTTTATTTATATTTCCTTACAACATATGTCGTTTACTTTTTGTTATTCGATGCAAATATCATATGATAGGTTTCTTGATTAATGGAGTTCAAAGTTGGGCCATGATGCGGTGTATGGTTTCTTTGAGCCTCAAATGATACACAATGCAAAGGATAAGTATGTTGAAGCTCGACAATACATTCAAACATGGGTCAAGGAATCACAAAGACAACTGTATCTAGGAGCTTTTTTGCATCAGTAAGTAAGATACATTTGATATAACGACATCAAATAAATGTCTTCAATTGTTAGCTAATTTAATTTAAATGCAGGGCCCATTGGCAGCTGTTTGTTCTATGTCCTGCGAGTAACACAATTATATGGTTTTTTTCATTGCGTAAGAAACTAGACATTCACATAAAAGTTGTACTCAACAAGTTAATGCTAAGAAAGAATAAGTTTTTGTGTCTATTACGAAGAATAAGGTAATGTATTAACCCACATATGTGTTATTTTTTCAATGAACTAGTGCACTCAAGACATTGAGTACCGGTGTTGATGGTAAATATAATGCAGCGTCACCAACTTGGATTGAGATGAAGGTTACTAATTTACTAGACCCTTCATCTACATTGTTTTGATTGCTTGTTTTTGTAAATGTGGCATTTATGTCTATGTATTCCTCAAATTAAAGCCATGTGCAAAACACAGGCTTTGAATGTGGGTATTATGTGATGCATTGGATGTGGAACATAGTAAGCGGGGGTTTGCACAATGACTAGAACAAGTTGCATTAAGTTGAACACATTTGCGGTATTAATTTATTTTTTCGACAAACCTATTTGAATAATGTAGTTGATTCAATGTTTACATAAATTTTTATTGATGCAATTCTTTAGTGATGGCACACCATTAGACATGGAGGACATAACTACTATTAGGAAAAAATGGGCAGCATTTTTGTTGGAATATAAAAATAGATCCTTGTAGACAGTTTAACATGAATAGTAACTGACCTAAACCATGGTGGTTAATTTGTTAATGGTTTGGGATTAAACATTGTTAAAGAGTTTGTTACATTTCTAATTGTCTTTGGACGATTTTATTAGTTATTGAATTCTTTGCAGTGTATTGCCACAACAATGTCATTTTGCATTTTGGTTGAAGTCCTTCCCCCCCCCCCCCTTGCTGGAAGATTAACACAGAATGGACAGTTTCACTTTTGAGTCTATTTGATTCTTTTGGTGCAGACTCGATTCCATGGCCAAAATAATGTTTACAAGACATTTCTGGCCATGTTGAAGATGCACATAGATGGAACCAAGTCTACGAGGAGGTTTGTCTTGTTTATGACTTGGCCTAATATTTTAATTTTTATGGCAGTTTTAAATTTGGCCTTCTATTTTTCTTACACTTCTTTTGAGACATTCATTTTAATTATTTATTGAACTTCTCCAGATTACTTCACTTATTCACGATGATGCAGATCTTCTTAACGAGTTACCTTTTTTATCTCTTAATACTTCAAGAACAACCTCAATTCATTTTACTTATGCACAAAATTCTCTGTTTCATGAAAAAAGCTCTGCAGTTCCAATAGTGCAACAAATGTGTGTTCTAAAGGTTTATCTCTCTACATATTGTTATGTCCCTTTCTTTGATTATATAGTTGGTCATCTAGCTGAATTTTTCACTCATGTATATGCCAGAGAAAAAGGACCAAAACTTCACATGATGATCACAACCACATTGTTGGTCATAGATTAGAGAGCGATTGGAGTGAACGGGAAAAGGATAATAGAGATTAATATCAAGATGGGATTCAAAAGCTTCTATCGCTGAAATGGGAACATATTTGTATGGCTAAAGAACTTATGACTTAACCGTTTTGTAATACTGATAAACATTTTTGTATGCACCCGATGTCATCCACTTGTTCAAAGTTATATGAAAAGTAAGTAAGTCAATGCTTTGACCCAAACCTACTTTTTAGTTTTTACATTTTCTTATCCTCCTTAATAGATGTTACAAACTTATGATATAGAATGTATGAGCTTTGGAACATATATTTATGTCTTGTTATATCTTTTACATGTTTATTGGGAAGGAAATATGTAGAAGAAAGGAGAAGGGAAGACCTTCATTCAATTGTTATTTTGTAGAAGTCTTTGACAATACCTTTAACTCCCTATTTTCCTTTTACGGGTTTTTTAATTTAATTTTGTCATCTCAGGTAGGTAGTGAAAGGTTTGCTCTCTGTGCAAAAGTTAAGGATAAATTACAAAATCCTAAGAATTACTTTTCAAAGCATGAGGATATCTACAACAAGGAAAAAATTACTCGACAAGAATTGTCGTCCTCAGTAAGATTTATACATTTAATGTT
Source organism: Glycine tomentella (assembly GCA_007407185.1). Classification (NCBI taxonomy): domain Eukaryota; kingdom Viridiplantae; phylum Streptophyta; class Magnoliopsida; order Fabales; family Fabaceae; genus Glycine; species Glycine tomentella. The sequence goes on from PYAF01005705.1 coordinate 274,303, forward strand.
TATTAACTGCTTTATTGATTTTGATGTCATATCATGTGTCAATATGGTTGAATTTAATTTGGCCAGCATTAAACTTCGACCTTATAAATTGGTGCATAAAACTGTAATGTTGTACGAAAGGAGTGAAAATATTTTTAGAGTGGAAAATGGATCCTCTAATGCAAATTTTATGATGACAAGGTCACGTTCAAATGTGTCATCTCTCTTGTAAGAGGAAGTAATCATAACGACTTTATTAGGGGTGAATACTAAATGATAAAATTCAGCAATGAGTTATCTTGTTTCTTAAATAAGGATTGACTTTTTGATGTAGTTTCAATTTTGACCACTTAGATGACATAGAACTCATGGATCTTTGCTTTTTGTTCACTCTTGTTTATCTTAGTTAGCTGCATGATGTGTCCAGAATTATAACAAAACAATTTTGATCAACTCAGTATTCAACCCATTTTCAAATAAGATCGATTTTCATTGCCTAGACCACTTCAAATTTATACTTTCCTAAGCTTTGATTTAATTGAAACTGAATTTGCCAGTCAAAAAGACAAAGCAATAAAACAACAAATTGATGTGCTTTATCCTTTTATAAAGATCTTTCTAAAATCTTCCATTTTTCAGCCACCTTCCAAGCTTATAATCAAATAGTAAATTCAGTATAGAAAATGTTGAATAATTTTGTGCACTAAATTATCTGTTGTTGAATATTGTGGAAATTTACTTCGTTGAATCAAGTATCAGCTTGATTTGATTTTCATTGTTTTTATATAGAGGAATTTCACCTGTTTCTTTATTGTTCAAACAATCAATTTGAGCATGGTCCCGCATTCACAACTTAGGTCAATTTATATTTTATATGTACTTCCTTGATTCGTAACCATTTGCTCTTGGTTCAGCAGACATCAATGAGCCCAGACCGGAAGCTTATGATTGTTGTTGGAGATAACCTAGGTGGACTGCTAGTGGATCCTCAAAATGGGAAGGTACGTAGTTTCTATGATCATGCGTGTATTGGAATTTTCTTTTAATATACATTTTTTGATACTTACACGAGAATCTGAACATAATGTTGTTGTCTTTGGTTTACTTCATGCATTTGCTAATGGATCAAATCCTTTAATTTTTTAACATAAATTTATGTCTATGATAGTATTTGTGGCGAAGAATGATGCAAATTGGTTGTGAAGCTGGAAAAGTTTTGTGATTGGCTTCTATGTAGATTTGTAAGTGTAGTTTGAAACTATTGTTTGTTATTAATAATAATGAAGCTTAGTGGGTTATATATGTACTTAGTTTACAACTATTTTTGTGCAGGTTTGTATAAGCTTAGCTTTTGCCCAAGGTTTGAGGTAAGATAAAGTGCTTTAACAGTTATTTATTACATAAATATCTTTTAGTGGTCATAACCATGATCTCCATTTTTAGATAGTGCAAATTGCTCATTCAGAATGATATGTTTGCTATCAAAAATATAAATTAATGTCTTATTGTGCAGGTTATTTTGGCAGAAGAAATTATTAAAGGGCTAATTGCTAATTGGTTTAGAATTACGAAAAAAAAAACATATGGGATTGCAGCACCCACCTAATGGACAATTATTATCTGGAAAGGAGAAATATTGGTTCTAGAATTAGTGCCCATTCAAGAATTGAGGTTCATGTCCTGATTTTGATTATAGAAAACATGTATTCATTATGCTGGTTTCCCTACTTGTTATTGGCATTTTATGTTAGGCATGTATCATTTTGTATTGTATTTTCACATTTCAACATACATTTTATGAATAAGTATATACTTAATAAGGGAAAAAATGTACTTTCGTTCTCCTTTTATAGATGTTGTTACAATTTTTGGCCTTTAAATGTCATCTATCATTTTAGTTATATTATTGAATTAAGTGTGGTACATAATGTAATTTTAGTAAAAAATTAAATCCATCACAATTATTTTGAAATCTTGTTGTGGCTATATGGTAGTAAAGTAGTTTGATTTATTTATTAAATATTATTAATTAAGTATACGGTTGATTGGTCACACTGATCATAATTTTATTTGCCATTAAATATCACCAATTTTATTATAATTTAATATTATTATTTAAAAGTAAATGCAAGTAACAATGACGATTTTAAAAATGGTAAAACCATCTTTGAATATCTGTGAAAACAAAAAAAAATAGACATTCAAAGATGGTTGTTAGGCAAAAACTGTCTTAGAATGGTCACATTTTAAGACAGTTGTGCCTTTTAATGTGTCTCAAAAAAAAATAGACATTCAAAGACGGTTCTTAGGCACAAATGTGACCATTCTAAGACGATTTTTGTCGAACAACCGTCTTTTAATGTGCCTCCAAAAAAAAGACATTCAAAGATGGTTGTTAGGAAAAAATCATCTTAGAATGGTCACATTCTAAGACGGTTATGCCTAAGAACCATCTTTGAATGTGTCTCCAATAAAAAACTAGACATTAAAAGACGGTTGTTAGGCGAAAATCGTTTTAGAATTGTCACTTTCTAAGACGGTTGTGCTGAAGAACCGTCTTTGAATGACATATTTTTTTTGTTTTTTTAAAAACAAATTCTACGATGGTTTTGACTAAGAACCATCTTAGAATGGTGATTACAAAGGCGGTTCAATAACCATCGTTGAATAGCTTCACTTTCTACGACTCTCACTACGAAGAGGGTTATAGAATCGTCATTGTATGCCTCAAACAACCGTCGTAAAAGGCCCTTGCTGTAGTAGTGGTTGGCCAAAGAATCCTAGCTGATGCCAACAAAAATATAGTTTCAACTAGTGTCAGGAAAAATCCAAGCCAACGTCGACCAAAAAATAGTCCGACGAATGTTGGCCAAAAAATATCAATGACTGGCATCGGCAAAAAATAACCTTACTGATGTTAGCAACAAAACCCTAACCAATGTCACCCAAAAACTAGTCACGATCGATGCTGATCGAAAAATTCCTAATCAATGTCAGCCAAAAAATATCACTGACCAACATTGACTAAAAATCCTAGCCGACCTCGACCAAAAAGTAACCCTACCTAAGATCAACCAAAAACATTCTTGACCAATGTCGATCGAAAATATACTGACTGATGTCAGGCAAAAAATAGTCATGGTTGATGTCGGTCTAAAAATGTTTGGATCGATGTTTGTCGAAATTGCCCTGGTTGAGGTAGGCCGAAAATACACTAACCAAGATCTATGGAAAATAGTTTTGACCAAGGTCGGTTGAAAATAGCTCTTAAATGGAAGGTACTAAGTTTTCACTTTTTAACATTTAATTACTAAAGTTTGTAAAATAAAATCCTTATAATATTTAAGTGAATATAAATTGGATATGACCAAATCCATATCCACTTAAACAGATTGAATCTTGAATCTAAATTGTTTTTTTAAAAATATGGATATAAATTTAAAATTCAATCCATTTAAGTACGCGGGACCGTGCCACCCCTAATTTGGTATTTGATTCAGTACGTGGGACCGTGCTTGCTTTTTTTTTTTCTTTTTTTATACTGGGACATATATAGTCTTACGTCGTATATAATTTTGAAAACAAATGATCGATTCATGTAGCAATGATAAGCGCTCTTCACTGGACCATGTTAAAAATGGCTACGTCTAATATGAAGTTGTTTATTTTGAGGTACACCCATGAAGCAATAAAAGTAACCATAGGATATATTAATAAAATATTTAATGGTTAAGATTTAAGAATGGTAACTGGATCAGCAGGTAATTTTTAATATTTTTTTTCATTTTTTCTGAAAAATGAGAACGAAATGAACGCAGCGCCGTTCCAAATGCTTCTCTGATCCTCGCAAAGAAAAAATCTAGACTTTCAGAGGCCCCTACTAATTTGTTTGATGATAGCAAACAAGGATTGTCAACAGGCTTCACTTTCCAATTTCTTGGAGGTTCATTATCTCTTTTTCATTATTCATATTTGTAGACAAGCTTCGGCTACTTGAACTGATGATGTTGATGATTTTTTTTTCATATTTTAAGTGTTGAGATCCTTTTTTTTGTCAAGTTAATTATTCTTATCATTATTATTTTATAAGCTAGAAGAGAGATTTAGTTCAAGGTGGATTTATTATCTGGATTTATTTCAAGAAAAAAATCTGTCATAACAAGTTATTTTTTCATTTTTCTGCAAAAAAATGCAATGAACAGGAGAGGAAAAATGAAAGAAGTAGAAGAGGGGCAGCGACGGTGGGAGGTTGTTGGCGAAGGTGGGAGAAGAAGTGCAGAGGGAGTTGTGTATCTGCGAATTTCTGAGAAACCACGAAAATCGGTTTCCGAGTTGAGGAGATAGCGTGGCCAGCTGCGCCAGGAGAGAGATCAAAATGTGGGTGAGGTGGAGGAAGGACAGTCATGGCTAAAGACATGGTTGACAACGGACGGTAGAGGGATGACAGACAAAAGACATGGGTGTTGCTAGAGAAAGAAGAGAAAGAGAAAGATGAGAATAAGAAAGAGAAAGGATAAAAAAAGATATTTTATTATAATTTTTATATAATTTCGTTTTAAATAAAAAATACTTTTTTTAATATCAACCTTTTATAGCAGGTAAAAAATACTTTTTCACCGGTGAGGAAGTGTCTTGAGACTTCATGTTAAAATTCACCGTTAAAAATTGGTGAACTTATATAATTTTAAATTAACCCATACATTCATTTTGAACGAACACAGAATTTCACGTGTTGAGTGTACTTTGTATTTTTGTCTTTTAAATTCCCAATCAGGGTGTTTTCTCTAGTGTCAAAACAATAAGACATGGACAATTTTTTTTTTTACTTTCCAAATTCAGCAATATATTTTCCATGGAAACTATTTTGATGTTAAAATCAATAATATATTTACATATCATTGTTATCATCACACTGTTTGTTACAACTCTCCCTTTTTACTGTCCCTTTTTTTTTTGTCTTTGTTTTTTCACTTCCTTCGAATTGTTTTTTCTGACAAAGCAATAATCATCACTATTAATAAGAGTTCCTTCCTTCACTCTCACCCAAGCCAAAGAAAGGAACAAGAACAACAAAGTAACGTGAAAGAGAAAGAGATGGAGGCGATTGTTCCAGAGGTGGATTTCCAGAAGCTTTCAGATGAAGAGGAGCGCAAGAAGCTGAAAAAAAAATGTGAGAAACCAGGGTGTTTCAGAATCATCAACCATTCAATTCCACTAACACTCATGGCTGACATGAAGTCAGTGGTTAAATATTTGCATGACCTTCCCACGGAAATCAAAATGCGCAACAAACCCACCGTCCCTGAGAGTGGCTATAGGGCGGCATCGCCAACAAGTCCTCTATACGAGGGCATGGGAATATATGACATGCATGCATCACCACAAGAATTTGAAGATTTCTGCTCCAACTTGAATGTGTCACCCCGTCACAGGTTCTTTATTTTACTCTCTCACTCAGTCCTTCTTCTTGCGTTTTGACTCCTCTAGATTTTTATTTAATAAGCAAAATATATTATTATAGTTGAGAAATGTTAGCAAACATTTTCTTACACAATCTTTTAAATACTTGTTGTTACTAGTTCAAATTTATTAAAAATACAAATTTTTGTGTATTTCACATCTTATCTTCTAGTTTTATATTTTTTAATAAATTTTAACTAGTCAAAGAAAGTGTGTTCTTAACACTCGTCTAAAATAATACTTCATCGTCTAATAATAATCGTCGTGTAATAAGAAAAAAAATTGTCCCAAAATAATTGTTATTTTATCTTTTCAATGTAATATTAATTTTTTCCACTTATATCCCTCATAGTACAAGTACCTCTATAGGTAACTTTCTTCCTTGCTTACATCCTTTCAACCGTGTTTTACCTCGATATTCATGTAACTATTTATACATACCGTAAGGACCTGTGGACTTTATTCCAAGATTGTCTCTTTATGTAATGTATATGTAATTATTATTGGAGATTTGATCTCATTCCTAATGATACTTTCTCAAATAATCTGGGTAACTTTCTTTAAACAGGTCATCATAGGTTGGACGACGAATTTTCAAAATTTAATTATACCAAATACCTAGTAAAGGGGTATCAGGTATTCAGATAAACCAAGTACCTAATAAAAAAGGGTATCAAGTATTCAGATAGGCAAGTACCTGATATTATAAGGGGTATTAGGTATGAAGTTAGGCCGAATACCTATTTGGTACATTACAACTAAAGATATTTAACCACATGTTCAGATTGCATAATGTTGGAGGCAAAGAAAACTGGACATAGTATGATTTATTGATTTTCACCTATTTGCTTGGTAGAAAAAAGAAGGACGCGCGTGGATTCAGTGACTTTGTGGAGGAAAAGTCACTCATTTTACATCATTATATTAATTTGATGGTTCAAAATTTACCACTTGTTTTAATATATCTTTTTAAATTAAATTATTAATTTAATATTTATATTTTTATATATTTTAAAATCATGAACACTATTATTAAGCGTGTAGACTAACTATTAGAATAAGATTATCTATAATGAAAGATGATTTGTTGGAAAATGTTGTAGTTCTTAAACTGTAAAAAAAAGGGGTTACAAAATTTCGTGGATACCATTAGAGAAATCTTTCCGATTTGCCTTGAACGGGAGATGATTTGTTGGTGCAAATGTATTTGTCTTTTAATTTCTTAAAATTAAATATTTTATAATATATATATATATATAATAACAATATAAAACTCATTCAAAGTTGGCCTAGTTGTAGGAGTTTGAGTAATTTGTGTTGAAGCTCATTGTTGTCATTATACAATAAATCATTGTTGTATTATATAATAAATACTTGTGTCGTAAAAAAACTGATGCAGTAAAAATATATTTTTAATTAGTATATATAATATTTTCATTTTTTTTCACTCTCTTTATGATCATTTAAATTAGTCAAGAAAAAATTATATACTTTATTTCTCCTCTATTTTTATCATTCTTACTTCAATTCTTTCTATTTGGCTTTAAATTCAAATAAAGAATGAGCTTGATATCTTATCTTTAACATTCATTAAGTTGGATTTGTTTGCTTCATAGGCAAATAATAAAGGAATATGGTCAAGCAATTCATGACTTGGCATCAAATGTATCACAAAAGATGGCTGAGTCTTTGGATATAGTGGATACTGATTTCAAGGACTGGCCATTCATTTTGAGGACTATTAAATATAGTTTTACCCCAGATGTTATAGGCTCCATGGGAGCACAATTGCACTCAGATACAGGATTTATCACTTTACTTCAAGATGATGAACATGTTAGTGGTCTTGAGATGATGGATGACTTTGGCTCATTTAAGGCAGTTCCTCCCAAACCAGGGGCCTTCCTTTGCATTGTTGGAGATGTTGGACATGTAAGCATAGATTAACAAGATATTTTTATGTATTTGAATCACATTAGCTAAACCATTTTTTAATTTTGAACATCATGCATGCACTTGAAAATAAATATATCTTTGTACAGGTCTGGAGCAATGGAAAATTTTGGAACGCTAAACATCATGTAATATGCAAGGAAACGGGTACTCGTTATTCATTTGGTGCATTTATCTTATCACCAAGGGATGGTAATGTTGAGGCCCCAAAAAAATTGGTGGAAGTTGACCATGTACAACGCTATAGACCATTTAAGTACGAAGATTTGAGGGATTTCAGAATCACCACAGGAAAGAGAGTGGGTGAAGTCCTTGATCAATATCGCATTTGTTAGTCATTTGTATGCTGGCGATAAAATAAATGTTGCATCCATTCTAAATAATTTAGATAGTTTGGTGTCTTTGTTCGCTCATGAATCCTAATTCGTTGTGTTTTAATTTGGATCATGTTATTGTATGTTGTTCTACTTTACTTGAGTTGTGTTACTATTGATATGCTCTCTGTAGACCAAGAAAAGTCTATATATATGCAGCACGTTATGTGATGAATTTGAGTTGTGATCATTAATGCCACCATGGTTGATATCTTCAAACAAAATATTAATTTAATAAGAGTCCTTAGATTATATTCACCAAAACAAAAGTCCTTAGATTTATTCAAAGCACTCTTAAGTAATATTGTTAGGGAACATATGATGAGAGGAACGAGCAAAAATAATATCAATTGAAATAGAGGCATGCATTATATGAAAACTATATAACTAACAAAGCAAGTATGGTTTTCTTCATAGCAAACCCAACACAAGTAACAAGGAAGTGGTTGTAACGTCTCCTTTGGACTCTTTCTTCACTTAACCTCAACTAACAATGAGAGAATGAAAACATGATGTCAAGAACAAAATATAGAGAGTACTTTAAGGTGTTAAAATGAAGAAGAAAGAGTTGAGAACAAGAGGAAATGCAAACGATTAAAGAAGGTGAAATCTAGAAGCTAGGGTTCACCACTTACCCTTCTCCTTTTTCCTCTTCTCTACAACATTTAGAAACTTTGCAAATGAGTGAAATGAAGTGTGTGGGTTTACTGATACACTGGTGAATATGGAGAAGAAATGAGTGAGCTTTTGTGACGAAAATAACCTTAGGTTTAAGGCTTAAGAAATATGATTTGATGAGTGTAGAAAAGTATGTAGAAACTTAATCAAGTAGTTGTAAAATTTGAATTCGTTGCATCTCCCTAGGTGAATATGATTTGATGAGTGTATGGTTTAAGTACAAAGCATTGTAAAGTGTATGATTAAGGTGTACCTTAGAAAGTACATCTAATTAGGCTAGTTTAGTTCATTTGCATGGAATGGATTTAGTTTGAATGAGAAAATTTTGTGGGCTCCACTTTTGTCTAGGGAAAATAAGAAACTATGATTTGTACGGGTAGATAATAGACAGAAATTTCAACATGTTTTATCAGAAATCTTAAATTTAATTTATTTCTTGAACAAATGAAATTATGTGACTTGAAACAAATCCTAGAATAAATAGGAATAGTGGCCAAATTGTCAGATTAAAAAAAATGCCAAAATATCACGGATTTCATAAAATTTGTCAAAATGTTATGCCACTTAATTCGCTGACCACGTAAGCGAAGTCCATAAGCTGATGTGGTATTCAATTATTGGAAGATGTATTTCGCTACACAGAGTAGCAAATTATGTATGACATGTGGCAAAAAATCAAAATTGCGTAAAAACTTCAAACGACCATAACTTTTTACTGGAACGTCTGATTGAGGCGAAATCGGTGGCCAGACGCTCGAAATTGAGAGGAGAAGCCCTAAGTAATTGCCCAAAGGGGATTTGGTCAAATATTTTTTTCCAGAAAATGCCTCTAAGTGACTGAAAATTATGATTTAGGATTCAATCATCCAAAAATTTCAAAATTGTCTACTTTTTTAATTATTTAATTTAGTTAATTTAATGTAATTTTATATTTTTTTAATTACTTATCTCAATTACGATCGTTTTGACATAAAGTAAGCCTTCATCGGACATTCCTATAAAAAAAAATCATTGTTCGAAGTTTATATGCACTATCAATTTTATATCATAATTTTTAATAGGGATGTCCGATGAAGGTGTTCTTTATGTCAAAAGATCGTAATTGAGAGAAGTAATTAAAAAATATAAAATTACATTAAATTAACTAATTAAATAATTAAAAAAGTAGACAATTTTGAAATTTTTGGATGATTGAATCCTAAATTGTAATTTTAAGGCACTTAGAGACATTTTTTTTGGAAAAAAATATTTGACCAAATCCCCTTCAGACATTTGTTTAGGGCTTCTCCTCTCAATTTCGAGCATCTGACCACCGATTTCACCTCAATCAGACATTCCAGTGTCGTTCGAAGTTTTTACATAATTTTGATTTTTTGCCACGTGTCATATGTAATTCGCTACTCTGTGTAGCGAAATACGTCTTTCAATAACTGAACGCCACGTCAACCTATGGACTTCGCTTACGTGACCAACAAATTAAGTGGTGTGGCATTTTGGCAAATTTTATGGAGTCCATGAAATTCGGACATTTTTTTTTAATGTGGCAGTTTGGCCACTGATCCGAATAAATATAAGCCTTCTTTTGTATCTTTGTGGATGGTGAGAAAGTCATAATTAAATGTCAGATAATATGTTCTAGATATTGCAGTCCGGGTTTCAGACTCGATCAAATAGCTTATTTTTATAATTCATTTTGAACATCCTCTCAATACAATTATAATTAAATTTAATTAATTACTATTAAATTCTCCAGTTTTAGCTTTATTTATCAACTATTTTGTAGTGTACCTCTACATTCTTGGTAGCCAAATAGGTTAAACTTCTGCATAAATCTTTATAGAATATATGTTAGGGACTTTTCATGTCAATACTAGAAAAATGAGATTTTTCAACACTGAACTAAAGAGGTACAAAATCATCATTGTAAAATATGGTGGCAAACTTGTAAATAATTGCAAAATTTTTAAGTTGATTTTTGCAAAACCTTTGTTGAAAGTTAATTTCAACATCGATTTCGTCCAAAACTATATTTGAAGGCCATATTTCAAAATTAATTTCAACTACAGTTAAAAAGTGTTGTTGCAACACTTCTAGAACCATTATTAGAAGACTTTCTTTGTAGTAGTGTGTGGTGAAGTGAAATCAAGTTTTGAAATAATATTAGAACTTGTGTCCAAGTGGTCTTCCTAAGGATGTGTTAGTGATTATCTAGCAATTCCAATTAAAAGACTCATTAAGATTTGTAAAAGTATTTTCGCAATGATTTGTAATTCCAAGAGAACAACTTAAGAATAAACACAAATAAGTAAAAGAGAATAATAGTAGAATGATCATAGTGTTGTTGTGAGAAATGAGTGGTTTGAACATCTAGGGTTGGATTTTATTTCTCCCTTTTTCGATCCAATAATCTTAATTCCAGCTAGAAAGAAACGAGGAAAATGGGAATGAAAATCAGGTTAGAGAAATTGAAATTGAAAATAGAGTAAGAATGTGAGTGTGAGAATGTGCGACGAACCGGTGAAGTAGGTTGATGCATTAATCTCTGCACAATTTTAATTCATGATCACCACCGTCAAACAACTTATTATAACATACATTAAATATCCTTGAGTAGTGATTGCACAATAACTAGTTCATTTTATTGAACATAAAAATTATGTGCAGCTGTTATTGCTTGAATTAGTCATTGCTTTTATACTATTGTGGTTGAAAAAAACATAAGCATTGAACTCAAGTAAGTGAATATTAAAGTTAAGAAAAATAGTGGATAGTGAAGATGAGATTAGTTCTTCTGTTTTTATATAGATGTGAAATTATAATCTTTTTACTTATTGATAAGGTTTCTCACATAGATATTTAACTTTTCAAAAAAAAAATCTCATACATATCTTTATCTTTACATACTAACGAAAGTAAAGAAGTTTTAGATGAAATCCTTATACATTTGAACGAGAAATGTGTAGATAATTTTATATAATTATAAATTAATTATTATTGAATAATTATGATCGTTATTTGAAACGTTGGATAATTAGATTAATTATTACCAATTTGAAATTTTGAAAATGTTCAGTAATTTAAATTATTTTTTTGTAAAGCCACTACAAGAAAAATGATATATACCTACGGACAAAAATTTTCACTATAAGTAAAAAACCTGTAGGCAAATGTATCATATACTTTGACCTACGGACATTTATTCCATCAACTTTGAGGGGGCGTATACCGACGGCTAATAATCTGTAACTATAGGTTTTACCTACGGATTTTTTTTCCACCTACAATTACATTTCACTGTCACTATAAATAGTACCTACAATTTGTAGTGTGTAGGTAAAAGTCATTAACTTCTACCTACGGCCCCAAACTGTAGGTAAAAATCATTAACTTCTACCTACTACCCCAACTGTAGGTAAAAGTCATTACCTCTAAGAACAACCCAACAATTACCTATGCCCCCCAATAATTCTTATGGTGTCAAAAAGAACAACCCAACAAGCTTACTATAAAATACATTATTACACTGAGAGAAGTAGCTATACAATTCTTCTTAACAACTTATGTGAAATTTTTTTTGCATCCATTGTCAGAGAGATTGCATCTATCAAGATTCAAGTTTGACAGTGCAAGAAGCTCTCGCATAAAACATAACAACATCAAATCAAAACTTCAATGCAGATTTCAAGTTCATTAAGTCATATTATATACTAGAAAGACATGATGAAGTTAACTTTTCACATTCAACAAACAAAGTTCAGTACCAATTACAACTACCAATGATCAATGGTGGAAATTGTTTGTTGTTTGCAGAAATTTAACGATTAGAGCATAGGAAAAAGAGGAAATTAATCATACTAAAACAAAAGAGATAAAGGACAACGAAAGTGTCTCTAAGGAGAAATTTTAATTATTATTGCATCTACATTATGTGTCACATCTAATAGTATAGCTTCATATTAAATGAAAAAAAACCAATGTGTCCATAAACTCGGTAGTAGATACCTAATATCTAAATATATATGACAGGGTAAGATACTGTGATAATATTGAAGCACAGATGGGAATGTTGTCTTAAACTTTGAAAAGTTGTTCAGCAAAGTCTTTTACTTCAGAGGGATATGCTATCTGCAAAAATTAGGTATTAGGACAGACTAGGCAGTGCTCATCTTTTAACATTAGTTACTAAGTTTGCAACTGAAAATGTAACTACTATGTTGCAGAGAATAAACTGATGAGACAATAGAACATAAAGTGGAAGAAAAACATAGATAAGTGTTCATAAATGATACTGGGAAAAAAGGGATTTTTTGAAACCGAAAATGAAGTGTTAAGCTGTGTTCAAATGAAGAACTTCAAACAGATAACTAGAGTTTCCAAATTCCCACTAGTACATAATGCATATTGTAAGAAGAAATTATACTATTTACCTTTTTGACTAATGCTACTATGAGTTCAGGAATACCTTCATCGTTACCATAACGACAATTAGTAGTCTTTCCCTGCTCAAATCAAAATCTGCTTGTAGTGGTATCCTCAAGGCATCCTAATAAACACACAATGTTTTAGCTTCAAGCTTTAAGCATTCATCCATTTCAATAGAAAAAGAGCAGGATTAAAGCATTAATGAGCCAATAAGACATTAAGCAGAAAAGTTAGTTGATGCAGTTCTAGTAAGCCTAGATATAATCATAATAAGATTAGTTAAATAAGCATAAAAGTATATTGAGGAATTCAACCTGCAAGAGAATCCAATCATGCAGTTGTTACAAGGCACCCTTCAAATTTAAAAGGGCAAGCTTCTGTGACCCTGGAATGAACCAAGACAATGTTTAAAATAAATGAGACATACTAACCAAAAGGCTTTCACGTGGGCACAAAAGGTGAAAGTGATTTCGGATTGTAAATAATCAGGAGGACAAAAATGTTCATATATACTACCAAAGGTTACAAATACAAAATAATAAAGCAATCTTCTACCTTTATCATCACAGGGAAACCAATCTCATTTGCGAGCCTAATAGCTTCTTTTGTGCTCTGTTACAATAATTCAATTCATCAAAATGATATCATATTGGCCTTCAACCTTTTACATTGAAGCTACTTGTACCCTTGAGTCTAATATAATACCTGTAAAAGGCCATCACTTCCCAGAACGGTGGGAACACCTGTTTTCTTCATTGTCTCTCTGGCAGTTGCTTTGTCACCCATAACCTGAATGTTGTCCAGCTGAAAGTTTTGATCATGGTGTGTGTATGCTGCACATTGTAGAGCTTGTAAGTAGGGATTATGATGCAGAAAATGATGAAAAAAATAACAACCTCTCATTGAAACCATCAATTGATGACCCTACAATCTACAAAAGTTGCTGAATGGTAGAATTTAGAATCCATTGCCATGATAACTAATTTTTAGCATGTCCATTTTTTTTACTCTCTTTTATTTATAATCATTGTTGATGTCAGAATTTTTTTATTTAAATTCTAATTAATTTTTTGAATTATGCAATATTACATACTATTACGTAAATCTAATTTTATAAACTCAAAGAAATTAATATGAACTAACTAAAAAAAGATTCAACGAAATTAAAATATGCCTTTATTAAAAATTAGTGTATATAATATATATGCTTTAAAATGATCATTTTTTTTATAAACTATTGCTTATTTTGAAAATTCTTTTTAAGAAAAAAATTAATGAAAGCAAGTAACTATTAAAAAAAAGACTAAAACCAAAAATAATAATAATTTTCTCACTTTAATTTTTATAAAATTATAAAGAAAATACTATATAATGTTAAACATTGAGGACAAATGGTGGGCATAATGAAAGGTAGTGATTAATGAAAGAACAGGTTTGGTGCGTGAAAGCATTAAACGCTCATTCAGCAACAAAAGCTGTGATTCTGACGTTACACACATGCCACATGCACTGATACGTTTCCACACAACACCCTCACTGTTTTGTTCACCCACTCTCCCCACATCATATGCCCACTTTCCTCTTCTTTTTAATAATAGAATTTGAAATTTTGATTTGTCATAGTATTAAAGACTAATATTTTTTTTTACGCAAAATAAATTAATTGATACATAATTATTCTTAGTTAATACCAGCAAACATGGATATGGTTGAAGCAAGCTTTACTGACTTTTACATCAATTTTAAAGACTATATATGGATATGGAATTTCTATAAAAATTTCACTAGATATTTATATATCATTACTCAAAAATAATAGAAAATGTGTTATTTTTTACCCAATGACTATATATATTATATTATATTTAAAGGGTTAGTCATCTCACTTTAAAGAAGAACACTGCTGCAAATTTAAAATTTTATTACACATTGAAAGAAGGGAAAACAAATAATATATATTTTTAAAAAAATAATGAAAATAGGGAAATATTTTTAAAACAAACCAACACAATCATACATATTCAAGTTTAAAATTTTAGTACACAATGAAAGAAGGGAAAATATATATTTAAAGGGTTAGCCATCTCACTTTAAAGAAGAACACTACTGCAATCAAACCGGTTTGTGCATAGTCAAGTACAGTGTATGTACAGCTGAGCAATGCTCCTTGCAATGTCTGAGATATGAATACATAATATAATTATAATCATGTGATTAAAATGGAGCACAAATCAGAACATTAATTCATACAGTCAGCATTATCATGAGTTTTATATACAGAAGGAAAGTTTCCATTTTATTCTGCATAGACATAAAAGATTTGATTACACAGTAATTTACTCACTATCCAGGTGCAATAAGATTTGTGTACTTCTTATTGTTAAAATTAATTAAAACTGACTTAGAATTACTTGTTACAAAATCAATTTTAGAAATTAAGGTCTTTAAATGTAAGAAATAAATGGGAAGCAATAAGAAAGGAAAGGATATTTTATCAAACAAAAATCAGAAAAGAAGCAAAATAAAATTTCACTTAAAAACATGGGTAAACTCACCAAAGAAACAAATGCAAAGAAGCCACAGAATTTAATAATGGCAAAATATAAACAAGATGTAATGACAATTTATCTTAAATTGTTATACATTTATTTATCATTGCTATACCAACCCATAAAGACAGTTTATTATCCAAAAATATACTCATCAAAACTTACACAATTATTTAGAGTGCTTCAACGCCATCACTTGCTCTTCCTTATACTTTTCACGAGCTTGCAACAATTCTTGCCTAAAATGCAATAAAAAATTATGGCAAAGTGAAGCAATTCAGGTCAACACTATGCATGGATAATGTTTGAGGTCATATTTTGATCTGACCCAATTGTAAAGACAGCTTCAAGTAATTACCAGGGATCAACCATTACAAGGTCCATGTCTTCAATACCCCTTTTCTTCATAACCTCTATAAATGGGGGAAAATTTTTGACAACAGCCTCGCATTCTGCATATTCCACAGCATCCTGAAGATAGAGAAATTATTAGGGAATTGAGGATTGTAGCAGCTTAACAAAACTCCACATTTCTGATTATCTTTCATAACAAAGCTTATGCATCCAATTTCAGATTTAGATTTTACCAATATAATAAACCAGTCATTATTATTTCTTAAACAATCCTAAACAATTGCAGGGGAGAATAATTAAAGCTAACACATTAGCCAGGTACTGTTTAGTGATTTTGAAGATATGCTTTGTCAGACAGCATTGTGAAATTAAGCCAAGGTCAGTTTCACAAATTCGCTTGAGATCGCCTGAAAAAAAAGGACATTTAAATGAGAATTCTGCATTTTAGCTTGGAACATGTTCCTCTGTGTGCTCCTCTGTCAACTCAAGCAAGTGGCAATCAGTGATTGATACCATATAACAATCTTGTAGTGTGGCTTACCATAGAGAGACCCATTATTGTCTGGCAATATTGCTAAAAGCTCCAATTCCTTTCCTTTAGTTTTGCTCCCTGACACATAGTAAACATGTTTCAAAGCTTTCTCCACCTGTTTAGGCTTGGCATTGTAGATGGGGATAGCAAGCTCTGGATTAAATTCCTACAAGGAAAACCATGTTACTAAATATCACAAATTTTATTTCTACACTTAAAACATGGACAAAATTTTACCATGCCAGATACTTGACACATTTGAGCAAGCTCATTACAAAAAGTGCGAGCAACCTTATCTTAACATAAATAACAATAAAACCATGCAAACGAAAAATAATATATTATGTCCAGAAACACATAGATGCTTTATTCCAAATAGTAACACTATAGCCAGCAGGATATACAAGTTTACAACAGCAACGCCTTGTTTTCAAAGATGAATAGAAGAGAGAAAACCAACATAGAACATAATCACATTTATAGCCAGAAAACGGAAGAGTCAAAGTATTAGCCCGAAAAAGAACGCCATAAGCCTCATATAACCTCCACTTTACAAATACATGCAATGAATCAATCAATCATCAACACGTAACCATGAACAGTGAAATCAAACCCTCTTTTCTAAACCGCATTGGTGAAAATGAAACAGATCGGTGAGAGTGAGTGAGAGCGAGAGCGAGAGAGAGAGAGAGAGCGGTACATCGAGTTCAGCGGATTTCATAGCTATGGGGATGCAGATGAGAACGACACCGACCATGGCAATGGCAGTGTTGCGCTTTTCGTGCTTGCAAGTTGCAACGGCAGTAAGGGCCACCGCTCATACTCCAGACCTTGTTCCTGAAATCGCCGTGTCCGTGTCTATGTCCATGGCCATTATCCTTGCCGTCGTCACCGCCCATTTTTCCGATTCCGATTTCTTCCGATTGGAAATTTGAAACCCTACTCAATACTCACTTGCTTACTCTCTTTGGGAATTGGGATAGACGCGCACTCGAGGACAGAGAAAGGAGAACCAACCATATGCGTTGAGTCTCTGGGAGAAACTTTTTACAAAAATAGTTTAACATATATTTGTTTTATGAAATTTTACTCACGTGCACATAGAAATTTTTTAAACTTTATATATATCAATGCACTGTAGGTATAAGATTCATAGGTTTTACCTACATAAATTAATTGTAAGTATAAGATTTTTAAAATTTTACCAACACTAAACATTGATAGGCAAATATTATTTTGAGTTTTACTTATACTAAATAATAGTAGGCATAAATTTTTAACTTTTACCTATGTCAAATAATTGTAGGTAGAAGTATTTTTTTAATTTTTACCTACAATAATATATGTCCATAGGCAAAAACGTCCGCAAGTATAGACTCATTTTCTTATAGTGAGCATTAAATCTAGTTTAAATTTAAATTAGTCACACACTTGACAGAGGTTACTAAAAATAAATCAAATATTAATACCCCAAATGTCTATTGGGTGAGTTCGAACCTGAATCCCTTTGGAAATTTTAAAAAATAGTTACCTTTATGTCAATCTTTGTACTCATTATATTAGGGAGAAATAATAATAATAATAATAATAATAATAATAATAATAATAATAATAATAATAATAATAATAATAATAATAATAGTAATTTTAAAATAAAATTTATTATACATCAGTTAATAAGGTTTAACTAGTGACTCACCAGTTCAACCAATTAGGAGTGTTTGTGGGTCGGTTCGGATTAGTTTTGGCTAAATTTAGGACTCAACCCAATCAAATTGAATTGGTATGGTTCGATTTTCAAAAGAAAAAAATTTGAAACTCAACTCAATCCAACTCATTCTTGAACGGTTTGGTTCAGTTCGGGCCAACGGATTACCCATTTAAATTTGATATTTTTTTCTTAGAACTACTATTTTATATCATGCTTCATCCAAGTATCCAATACAATTAACACAATAGGCTAAATAGTCATTTTCATTCCAAAATGTGTAGAAATCAGACAAATTCGTCCCCGAAAGATGAAAATTCAAATTTTAGTCTTCGAAAGTAAAAAAAGTATGACAAATCTATTCATCTGTTAACTTTTGTCCATTATCGTTAATGAAAGAGCCTACAGGCACAAAGGGACAAAAATGTCACAAAAAAATAATTGTCAACATGGTTGCAGAATAGATTAGATCAAAATGTCAGTAAATTTACATTTAACCAAAATGTCAGTAAGTTTCTATTGGACAAATTTGTCAGATCCCAAATTTCATTTCATTTAAGGGTAAAATGCAATTTAGGGTAAATAATCATATTCGTCTTGAATGTGTAGAACGCTGACAAATTCGTTCTGAGAGATGAAAATTCAAATTTAGTATATTGATTTACATACATTGCAAATTTGCTACAACTATTTGTTTGTCTTCTCAGATCATTAACACATTGTTGGAACATAATAGTATCATAGGATATTTTTGTCCAATGAAAATTTACTGACATTTTTGTTCAATGGAAACTTATTAAGATTTTGGTTCAATCTATTTCAGTAGCCATGTTGGTAATAATTTTTGTGACATTTTCATTCCTCTGTGCCACGTAGGCTCTTTCATTAACATTAACAGATGAAAGAGTTTGTCGCACTTTTTTCACTTTTAAGAACTAAAATTTGAATTTCGATCTTTTGAGGAAGAATTTGTCAGTGCTCTACACATTCAGAGATGAAAATGACTATTTCTTACAAACTAATTTTTTGCAATAAACATTGGTGCAACCAGATTTGTTGAAACAAATGAACAAAATATGATTCGTTAATATTATAACCATTTTGCAGTTCCAACACTTGGAGTCTAATATTAACAGTATTTAAAACCAAACCAAACAACTCCAAAATTTTTGACCCATTTTAATCGGTTCAGTTCGATTTTGATCGATCTATAGATTTAAATCTGTGACTCAACCCGTACATGAACGGTTTTGATCGGTTCTATTCGATTTTAACCCAAATACATAAATGACCCAAGCCAAACTGTCTGGATCAGTTTGGGTTAATTCTGATTTGTGGGTGACCCATATCCATGAACACCCTTACAACCAAAGACCCACTGATGCACACCCACCGACCCAGTGCATTGACCAGATCACGTGTCCGATTTTAATAACATTGCCTTATACATTTTAGCGCCAAATCTTTAGATGATTTTTTATAACAAAAAATAATATTTATCAAGTAATTATGATAATTATTTGAAGTGTTGAAAATAATTTGATTACGGTTAAATGTACGGTTCTTAAAATTCTTATTTGAAAATGTTGAGTAATTAGTAATTATCAATATTGATTTGAAAATTTGAACAATTATATTTAGGTTATTAAAAAAACAAATTACGGAGATAAAATCTTCTAACTTAACTAACAAGAATTTATACGTCCTTTTTTTTTTTTCAACATCCTATTTTTTTAATATCCTATTTTTTGTTATATCAAGTTAGAATTTTAACTAAATGGTTTTTAATTAAAAATGAGGGAAATTCTTGAATGGACACAAATTCAATACATCATTCTTACATGCAATCAATTAAAAATGTATAACTAATAAAAATAAAAAACAAATAAATTCACATGTAAAATAAAAATAACTAACATTTCAAATAAATAATCAGAATCCACGATTTTATCTCTAATAAATGTAATTGTATTTCCTTTACAAAAATCCTATAAACATATCTCCTTTTACTTTTATATACCAAAACCAATTGATAAAAACATGTGCAGTTATTGATCCGATCATGGTAGTGGATCAATGGTCCAACCGGTGAGCCATTAATTGGCCCGGTTTGACATGATCTATACTAAAAAATTCAAAAATTATATTATATATACGTATATAATTAATATTATTTGATTAAGAAAAGTTCATCCATAGTTTCATACTCAAAAATCCAAAATAACAACTGAAGTATTAAAGTTGATAACACAAACAATGTGTGTTAATAATAAAGAGAGTATAAATAGCAACTACCTAAATTAAAACACAAATCCAGGCTTTAACAAACAAAATGAGTCAAGAAACCTATTTCGAAATGCAAAATGGAAACTGCAGGAAGCAATAAAAGGAGTACAGGAAGCAACATTGAGGATTTGGCCAGATTAGGTCCAAATAAGCAAAAACCCTAATCCCAATATATATAAGTCTATCTTCATGCTGCGCCTCTTCCTGCTAGTCTGCTACAGTGCTACCCTCTTCCTCTTCCTTTTCGATCGTCACCGCTTCACCTCTTCCTGCTACGCCTCTACCTCTTCCTGAAAGTTTGACCCTTTTCAGGTCGTCGATGAGAAGTGACGACGACGACAAGAAGCGGTGACTGTTTCTGCCTTTCTAGTTTCTATTTTGGTGACGAAGGTGGCGGTGACTATAACGCTCCGTATGTATCCGGTTCATTAACATTAAATTATGGTCGTTAACACCGACGGACCTATATGGGATTTTGGGTGGGCAGGTGCACCCCCTCATTTCGATAAAATCACTAGTATTTGTCCTTAAATATTATATTTTACATCCCATAATTTTATATTTTGCACCCTCTAATTTTATGTATTTGAACCTCCTTACCAATTCACATGTAAGAGTAAGTAAATACACCATCTTATTTTAATAAAATGCAAAAAAAAATATTATATTTTATACCCCATAATTTTATATTTTGAACCCCATAATTTTATATATTTGAACCTCGTTATTCGTTCACATGTGACAGTAAGTAAATGCACCCTCTTATTTTAATAAAATGCAAATATTTATCTTAAAACATTATATTTTGTACCTCTTATCTTCGTATTTGAATCCAACTATCCCATATGATATTGATAATTATCAATTTTTATTTTTTAAATAAATTACCTCCACTGATCCAGGGTCCTAAATCCGCCACTGGTCTTTAAGCGCAGCAATTAATTAAAGCTAATCAATTCGAAAGCAAAAAAAATGACGCAATCAAACGTCATCAACAATATCATATTTACATTATGTATGGAAACTCATAATATACCCCTAGAGGACCAATTCAGCCGTATACATATATATGTCAACAAATATAACTCAACAATGGGTGTACAAAACCTGAAGGTATCAAATACCCAGTCCTCTCTCAACATATATCAATATCTCTTACAGCAGACAACATATACAAGATGTATGTCAACATATATATATATATATATATATATATATATACACATCATCAAAACAATCACTGTGGCTATACAAAAGAATAGACACTCTGTGCCATGATCTCACAGATCACAATCCATACAGGATCCAAACATATGTGTACACGCGCATCTTCCCTCGCAGGGGTACAAAATACATTATAAACATAAAACAGTGAGCCACAATGCTCTCAAAATACTGTCCAAGCAGCTATACAATGTCTGTCCCTACTGGGGCCTTCCGCCCTCGAACCCATCATCTTTGCCAGATGCATCACCTGCAAAATATAATCCCCGCACACAGGATGAGATAATATCTTAGTAAGCTCAAGGTTCTTGGAGGCTTCTCCTCCCCCTGGCTCATTTCCATGATAACATAACATCAAAGACATCACAATACCAAGCCTCCTGGCCCTCACAACAACACATAGACACTCTCTAGCTCTAATGTGTATCTACGGTACTACGCCCGCCAAAGATGCATCATCATCAGCATCGGGACTCTCAGTCCCCAGTGTGAGACTGGAACTCACACCCGTGCCATCCCATCGGGAGCTACCCCTTTACACATGGATGCACATATATGGCACCTTCGAGAATAGGCTTCAACCTCAACGGGACCACCTATTTCTGGTGTTAAGGATCATACACCCTTTACGTGAGCAAACCGACTAGGAGTTGTGCTCTACTCCTAGGGAGATCCATATTTATCTAACTGGCCAGAAGATCTATCCGAAAGACAACCATACACAAAGCACAAAAACAAGTATACATATTATCATGAGGAAAGTTGTAACATCCATTCAATGCATATGAATCATGTATGCAACCATCACTCCCTCGGAGTATGGTGGAACTCAGGCAATGGGAAACACTCCCAAGAACAAAGAACTTACCTGCTCTGAGTGCTACATCGGTTCTCCCGACCTCGTGGTCACAACCACCAATAACCTCTAGATCACGCCCTACATAAAGGCATACAAACAATCAATAACAGTTCTCAACCGTTAGAATGAAAAGAAACACTATTCTTTTCTATTCAAACCTCTTTTTCTAAGTTTCAAAGACTAGTCACCTAACTGGTGACTTATAGACCCCCAACTGGATCTATCTCAGCTTAGACAAGGCCCTAGAGTCTCTCCAAGACTCTGCATAAGTCAATTTAAAGAATTCAATACTCTATCCATGTCAAATCTCAATGATTATCAATATGACTAAAATGGTTACTTCAACACATTTTCACTATTTATATAGTCTCCTAAACACACTTTGTGAAAGCACTAAGGCCTAAACCTACCATATAATCATCAATCTAACCAACATTTTTCCTACTCATACATTTCTCAGAGCCAAATTCCAAAATCCATAAAAATTATATTTCAAGTCTAATCCTTCATCACAACAACCTCCTAAGCATACTTTTCCAAAGGACTCAAACCTAATTTCAGCTCTAACTCAAATGGGTCACTATTTACCTCAAGAACAAATTCTTAAATAATCGATAGAATTTGAGTTTCTTACCTCTAAATCGACAAGGAAGGCTAGAGGACAACTTCTCCAAGCTTGCACGTCCTTAAAATGCCTCCTTTCCCCTCAAAAATCAAACTTTGGGAAATTCCCTAGAGAACGCGATCTCTCCGTTTGATGGTTTTCAGAGAAAAGTGATGTTGGAATCTAGCTCATTGAGTAGTTCCCTTCAACTTTCATGTTGGAAGTGAAGTGTTTTAGTCAATGATTGAGTGGGTATGAAGCTTCCCAAGCTCAACAATCGCAGAAAACGAAGAAGGGAAGAAGAGAGAGTGAGTTTTGGCAAGAAAGTGCACAAATGGGCCATTTATAGTGCCCCAGCCCGTGTCCTAGCACTAACCGCACCAGATTCCAGAGAGAATTGGCCTTCTGACGCACTTTGGCGCTAATGGCGCCACTTCTAGCGCTAACGGTGCCGTAGTTGGCGCTAATTGTGTCGAAAATCAAAAGGGAATTTTTTTTTAAGCCTTGGTCATTATAGTGACGCCGAAGCGTGAAGCGTGAAGCGACAACATGGTGGACTAGTGCCTAGTGGTGCAGTGGCGGTGAGGGCTGAAGCGTGAGAGCGTGAAGGTGTGAAGCACTTAAGCGTGAAACCAAGTTTAATTAAAAAACTAGCCGAGTCACCGGGTCATCGCAAAATCGGCTGAGTCTGGCCGGGTCATCCTATGCCAAATGCCCAACCAATCCAATAACCAAACCGGCTCGGTTGTGTCACCAGGTACCGATTGGACCAGTCGGTTCGAACCGATTTTCACAACACTGATCAAAACCTTTGTAATGTGTATTTTTTTTTTATATCAACATTTCATTACCTTAATTTTGTCTTTCAATGAAGATTTTTTTCTTTTTCTTATTTTTTAAAATACACATATAAAATAAATAAAAAAAAGATGCAGTTATAATAATAAATAAAAAATATGATTATTATACTTATACGATCTATAAATATATGTAAACTCGTCAAAATTTTTTTGCTTAAGTGTAAACTCTTCAATTTAGTACTTATTCATTTATTGTTGTTTAAATTTAAAAGTTATTTGATAATTTCATATATTAAATAATTATTTATCATATAAAATAAATTTATGGTGTACATAATATAATGGCATATAATATAGACAATTCATTTCCATCATAAGATTGATTTCCATCATAATATAATTTTTAGAAGTTATAAATGAAAAATAAGAATAAAAATGAAAATCCTAATAAGAATAATATATTTATTTGTGATGCCAATATTTTGATTATTGTGATTGTCAATAATATATGATATTATGTCAACAATATGATATATCTTTTTGATTATATACTTATGAATAGAGATATTTAACTTATTAATTAATTAGATTGTTATATTCACTACTAAAAAAAATAGCTTTTAACTACGGTTATATATCCCTTTTGTAACACCCCGTAGGCCTCCGGTGCGTTATCATTAATAATATCAGTTTAGCGTCTCATTAACATAATATATTACTCAGCGGAAGCAAAGAATCATTTTTCTTGATTCATTATGTATGAAATAACATAAATTAAAACAAGCATTCATATAAGGCATATAAATCACGCCTCTGCTGATCCAGTTTCTCACACATAACCATAAACATATAAATAGACAGGCACACTATGTTCAGGAGGAAATTCATATCATTCATAGTTCTGTACATACATATACATCAGAGTCTTCACCACACTGTGGTTATACAAAAGAATAACTGCCCTCACCGAGGGTTTACAGAACTATACAACCCTTATCCAGGGTACAAAACATAACAAAACACAAAACTGAGCCTGCAAGCTCCTTCTGCTGCTCTCAGCCAAGCAGAAATGTCTCTACTCGGGCCTCCTGCCCTGAGACTGCTCTCTTCTATCCGAAGAGTCACCTGAAATCACAAATCCCCACACGGGGTGAGATACATATCTCAGTAAGCTCAGGGTCCTTGGGAAATCATTCCCACCCTGGCCCACAATTCACAACACAAACATCAGATAAGCATACATAACAAGTCTATTTCACATCCATGGCAGAGGTTCACTCAATGTCGTTCCACATGACAGAGATTCACTCAATGCCCTCAAATCTGGTAGAGATTCACTCAATGCCTCAGCACATGGCAGAGATTCACTCAATGCCCTCAACATATGGCAGAGATTCACTCGATGCCCTGGGCAGAGAACCCTCAATGCCCTCCATATATGGCAGAGTTCCACTCAATGTCTTTCATATATCATAGTATAGCCAGGCACAAATATATACAGAGTCATATCAGTATGCAACAACCAATGCATGCATTATGAATATGACCATCACTCCCCCGGAGTGTGGTGTGCAACCAAGTGGGAATCAATCCCCAGGGACTCAGAACTTACCTGGCAAGGTATCAGTCTGCAGTTCCTTCCCTGGTTTGTGGCTCCTGCCACCAACAGTTCCAAAATCACGCCCTATACAAGGGACATTCTAATATCAAAACCAATCCACAGATATTCAAGCACAGAACAAATCATATACAGAATTCCCTACCCTAGGGTTCAACCATTTCAGCCCAGCGCACACTAGGCCATCACAGATATATACATGATTCACTAAGGCTGAGTATCAAGCATTTGAGTCATCCCAGACTCAATGCACAGCCTATACTTCAAATATCACTGGAACGGTCTGAGTTTCACTCAAAGCACCGTTCACTTAGCCTTTCAGGCTCAACACAACCTCAATCAAGGCTCTAGCATGTCAGAAAACCAACAACAAGTGACTCTACCTCAGTCACACATGCCTCCACAGAGCCAAGATTCAAAGTTCACCAATTCAAAAAATGAAAGCTAATCCTTCATCACTAGACAATTCTAAACAGGTTTCTCTACAGAATCCTGGGCTAATTCTAGCCCCAGATCAATATAGATCACAAAATCCAGAAAACCTCAACTATCAAAATCAATCGAAGAAACTCGAGTTTTTTACCTCAGTGGCGACCAGACGAGCTACACGACTGTTTCCCCAAGCTCTATTGTCCTTGCTGAGACCTTGGTTCTTCGCCAAACTCAAGTTTCAGAAGTTTCTCTGAGGGAATGGATTTTGCTCAGTTCTCAGGAAAGGATGAAGGATTATAGCTTTCTAATCGGTTATAACAAGTTTCTAGGTCGTAGGGAGGTGTTTAGGTCAAGAAAATAGGTCCTAGGAAGCTTGGTTTCATCTTTAATGGAGGCTGGGGTGAAAGAGAGGAAGAAGAAGAAGGTTTTCTTCTTCAAAACGCGATTGCCCTTTAATATACAGCCTGCCCGAGCTCTGGCACGATCCACGCCAGCTCCGGCGCTACCCGCGCCAACATGGCGGTTTAAGTGGCGCCACCAGTGCCACTCCCACGCCCCCACCGTCAACTTCCAGAACCTGTGGCGCTACCATCGCCAACCTCCCCCTGACCTATGACGCCATCCGCGCCACACTTGGCGCTGACCGCGTGAAATTCCAGTGAAACTTGGTTTTCCAGACCACTTCCCGCGCCATCCGCACCACCTATGACGCTATCCGCGCAGGCTGGAAAACCTCTGGCGCCCCTCGCGTGGCTCTGGCGCCCTGGGCGTCAAGTTCCAGTGGCTCTGGCGCCATCAGCGCCACACCCTTAACAGGGTTTTCTCCTAAAGGATCCCTGGCGCTACCAGCGCGGGATCTGGCGCCAACCGCACCACAATGAGGGTTATCACACCTTTTAACAATGGTTTTACAACTGTCTTTGTAATTGTTGTCATCAAAAGTCAATATTTTTTAAGACGGTTTTGATATCATATTTGTAGTTAACAATTTCTAAGACAGTTACTCGTGGAAACTGTCTTAGAATATATATTTTTTTTAAATAAAAAATTATGAAGGTGTTTCTAAGACGATTTTTTCGAAAAATCATCTTAGAATGTCCACATTCTAAGACGGTTTTTCGTAGGAGCCGTCTTAGAAGATGTTATTGAAAAAAGGTCTTTGGACATTCTAAGACGATTTTTCATAGGAATCCTCTTAGAAGATGTTATTAAAAAAAGGTCTTCCTAAGACAGTTTTTCAGATAACCGTCTTAGATTTTTTTTTTAATATAAGATGTTTTTTTAAAAAACCGTCTTAGAATATAGATTTTCTAAGACGGTTTTTTCACATAATTGTCTTACAATGTCTGTTTTTAAAAAATAAAATAAAATTGAGGATTCTAAGACGATTTTCTAGAGAACTGTCTTAAAATATCTTTTTTAAAAATGAAATTAAAATAATGAATTATATTCAAATTGACTTTTGCGTAAGCTAATTTGAACTTATGGAAGAAGTTTAATTCATTTTTTTTCTTATTTAATTATTTCTCCCATAATGATATACATTTATAGGAGAAAAAAATAAGAAGATAAAATGAATAGAGTTTCTCCGTAAGCTAAAATCAACTTATGCAAACTTGCAATGTTTGTTTTAAAAAAGAATTTTTATTTATCTATCATTTAAAAGTTTAAAATAACATTAAATTACAATCCTTCACACTAACGATTAATTTCAATTCTCTCAAAATCTAATTAAGGTTCTTTGTATATATAATAATATATGTATGTAGCTTAACAGTCATGCTAGAGGCTCCACTTTGTTTCATATCATATACTTAAATAGGTAGCATTAAGTGAATGTGTCAAACATTTTATATTTAATATTAAAAAATAAAATAAGAATTAAAAAAAAAAATATCGGTGTCTATGTACCAAACACTTAATTAATTACATAGAAAAAGTTATACTGTTGACAAGCATTGGACCTTTTTGGACCACTGTCAGTGTGTTCTAGTCCACGATGTTGCTCCCAAGCACCATATATATCCCTTTTCTAAACAATCAAACAGTGCAAATTTGTAATAACTTAATCATGTAGAAGTCAAACAATATGCCTAAATAGATTCCATTGATAGCCTTGGACTTGTACATACACAACCAAAATGAAAAATATAATCAACACGAGAGAAGCTAGATTGGTTGACGGACCTGAAACCGATCAGAAACAAAATCTGAATCATGTAGGTATTCAGGATGACCATGTAACACAAATGCAAACCTCCACTGGAAAGACAAACAATTAACAAATGGAAAAATATATCAATTGTGAAATAAAACCTTGGTACAACTTTATTGTATTTTCAGTCCATATATTGACACCGTCGGCACAGATAATAAATGTCAAGATCACAATGTTTGACAATAAAAAGTTAATACAACTTTAGAACTCCATGCTACAAAATAAGAATAATTCTTCTCTGAATATAAGTAAAATGTTTCCATTTCATGATTACATACATTACTCATATAAATGGAATCTCTCTGAGCACATTCCGCAATTCTTTTTTTAAAAATCAATGTATTTCCATACCTAGCATTAGAAAATAATTTAAAGAAAGCTCAATAAAAAATTAACACAATATCTTAAAAATGAACCTAGTGTTTTATAATGCATGAGCAGCAATCAGAATGCAAAGGATATGTCACAATAGGAACACAAACTCCAGATTTATGTTGAGTTTGAAAATACAGAATAAGCAATGATTGTCTTCAAACATTAGTTTGAAGTGAATTTTTCTGCCCAAATCTCTCAAGTAATAGATACAAAAGACTATTAATTTCTTACTAAGTCAGAATGCAAAGGAGTCTTATGTTCAAAGAGACAACTTTAAGGGGGAACTAATAAAGCATATATCATTTTGGTATGGTAGACTAGCATACTAGGATCAACTTGGTTAATCATTCATTTATTGTATGCTGTCAAATCTCCACTTACCTGTATTGAGAGTGCAGAAAAATGACCCAAGGCAGCATACATTGCCTCCACTCCTGAGACAGTATCATAGCAAAATTAATTCCACTATAGTTATTAATAAAATTAAATATATTATAGGTGCTTATCAACAAAGGAAAAAGAAATCCTATAATATAGATACCTGTTATTGAAAGCCAACTCCACCTAATGACATCCATCCTTCAGGGCCAGTGACTTTAAGGAACTTCAACATGTAGAGTGGAGAAAGTGCACGGTGTATTTGTCAGTTCCAGTAGAATATGTTGTATACACCAATACCGCTGATGCACAAAAGCCATGATGCAACTACTGGGGCAAATAGAAAGCAACTCTATGTGACCCATGATGATGAATGGAAAAAAGGATCACCAAAATGACACACAAGATTATAATAACATAATCTGCATACTTAATGTAGTTTATTAAAAATTGTAAATATGTGTAAAAGGTAATGAAAGAAGCTTGATGGGCTTACTTTCCTGAAGTCCTTTTTTGATCTTAACAACTCCTGAGAAAACTGAAAGGAGACACAAGGGATGTTGATAGATTGTATTACACTACATTTAATCATGAAATATACAACTATTGTGGTATGATGTTTGAGATGCATGTCAAGAAATAGTGTTAATTTGAATAAACTTCTCAATAAACACTCAAAGAATAAGAAAGTAAAATAAATTAGGGAGATAAAATGAATAAAACTTCATTCATAAATTAAAATTATGCAACTTAACTTTTTCAAAAGTTTTCTCATCTAATTTCTATGTAAGTTGGAACATATAAGTTAATTTAACTTGCGGAAAAAATTGATTCATTTTACCTCCTTCATTCATTATGTTCTTCTCCTACAATTGTTGAGCAGTTTATCCAAACTTAGTACATTTTCAGCAAAAATTACAAATTTTTATCTGAAATATGTTATTATCTTATGAAATTAACAAGAAATAATAATTCTAGCAATGAGCAATGAACTAAACCTTCCATTTAAGGCATGCAGTCATGTAACTATAACAAAGTCAATGATGGATCACATATTTCATGTGTTGTTATAGAAGCTCAAGGTCTGCTCTTGATCAACTACCTGATATTGTAGGAGTAATCACACCATCACCAATTGTCATACAAGTTCCTAGCATAACAAAGATCAACAATCCTTTCTCCACCTTGGGTGTTTTTCAAAGAGCAACTTCAACATGGATGATGAGAAACTCTTTGATGTTCATGGAGCAAGAGATTTTCTTGCTCTCTACAATTTAGAGAAAATGATGGCTCATTTAGAAAACTGTTCAACATGCAATGTTAAGGGAGGAAGTGACAGAAAATTTCTACAATTCTACTATAAAAATAAATATGGAAGTAAGTCACGAGTAAATTAATCCTGAAATACTACTCTGCTAATTAATAATTCATGATTCAAGATTTTACCTTCCCCGTTGTCATCAACAGACATCACAATGAAAACATATTTGAATAGAGCAATAATGGTAAATGTCCAAAAGATAAATGAAAGCATGCCAAAAATTTCCTCATCATCTTCTTTGAGCCTCAATTTCCCTGAGAATGTGGTCTTGTAAACATAAAGAGGAGAAGTGTTGAGACTGCCATAAACTATTCCAAGACTTTGGTATGCTAGAGTGAGCATAGTTGCACAAGATGTTTTCTTCAAATTCTGATACATAAAGCAAAAAATAAGAAATTAGTAATATGCAATTTAACTTTAGCCTATAAGACAATGTAAAGAAAATTCCTATTAAACAGTATCAACTAGCAACCTTCATCATTCAATTGTGCTTGAATTGGAGCTTCTAATTCTCATAGAAACAGAATTAGATATTTCATATCTTAGCTCAATATTGTGCTTGATTTTACGTTCTTTTCTTTTTGGTTCCAAAGTTTCCTTCCTATCCTTCCACTACTACAAAAAGCACATTCTACGTTGCTTGTTTATGCCTTTCTAAGACAATTGTCCAACCGTCTTTGTATTAGGGGTCGTTGAAAGTCGTAACTTTCTAAGACGGTTATACGACTATCTTTGTATCTTTTGCTTTCTAAGAAGGTTCCTCTCAGGAACCGTCTTAGAAGATGATTTTGTTTTAAAAAAACTTATTTCTAAGACATTTATCACGTGATGTGATTAAAAGACTAATTCCAATTATCTATTGTTTTCCAAGGTAGCATCCCTATATGAAAGATTAACGAGACATATATTATTATACTGTATCATTTTATAGACATATACTATATCAAATAAAAAATTAATTAAGGTTATTATATTAGTCATTACATTATATCACAATATGGGTTGGACCAATTTTTTTTTAAGAAAATAGACAAACATAATTATTAATTAGTGTTCAAAGTGTGGTAAGAAATTGTTATTACCTTCTTTGTAGCACTCTCAATGAAATCCACAGCAAGCAACTAGCTAGCTTTCTTGGCCAATTCACCTGTGAATCTTCCAATACCTGCACCAAGTTCTACCACTTTTTGGGGGAAATCATATCAAACCACAACAAGCAACTAGCTAGCTTTCTTTTTATGTAAGCACGCAATTTCAAAACAAGTTTGTGAAGACCTTGCCTATTTGTAAATGCATGCTATTAAGAAAAACAGGGATTTACCTTGACAAACCATTACTGCCTACGTTGAACATAGGTGTCTGCATAGTAATATAAAAAAGATTTGCATTTAGAGTGATTGCTGCAACATTGGCTCGAGAACTGGATTGGAAAGGAAAATAATTAGCTAGCATTTTCTCAATTACACTACTAATTCAAAAACAAATGAGCATCCACTAACAAATTAAATCAACCCAATTATCGATCCACACGTTTGTATGGATTGCTTGAATGGTAAAAGTAAAACTGCATAAGAATTTATTCTTAAGTTTAAGAACCCCACAAACAGCTCCTATTGAAGATGCTTAAACTAATTAACTTGGTTTTTTTTTTCATGTTATACATTTTCTTATCTTAAAGGAGCCAAATACAAATACAATACTAGTTTTAAGGTTCACAATTTGGGGAAAATGCTATTGCATATAAGAAAAATTCTGAAAAGGGGTAATTGAGTAACGAGTTAATGAAAGCTTAAGAGAGAGAAACAAATGGAAATACCGCTGCTTCTACGGTAGCAGTATTGGTAGTGCCCTTCATCATTAGACGATTGGCAACTTCAATTAGTCCATCATATCCAGGTTTCTCCGAGTCCCAACCCACTTCCTGTTATACTAATCATATTTCACACTCAGCTACTACAATAACCATCATATATTTATAACAAGAAGAGTCTACAAGGTTTTCTAGTTTCACTACTACAAGAGGTTCTTTCCACGAAGTGCGATCCACGACGGTCGTCCAGTAGCCGACGTTGTAAATAAACCAGTGGCAATTTTGTAATTTTTTGAACATTAATACAAAAATGACGTCGGTCCTCATCATGCACGTCGTTGTTTACCATGATACAAAGTCGGTTATATAATAACCGTCGTTGTCTTCCATTATTCAAAGTCGGTTTTGATAAGAACCGACTTTGATTCTTTTTAAAATTTTAAAAACAAATTAATCCCCGGCCCCCTTTCTCTGCGCCCCCTTTCTCAAAAATCCCTAACCTCCATTGAAGGTCTCCCCTCGTGAAGCACCCGTTTCAATCACATTGCAACGACAACTCACATTGCAACGAAAAACTAGTAAGCAACGTCTGTCACAATCTGTTTCCATTAAAGACCTCTGGTTCACTGATTCTTGTTATTTCAGGTTAGAGCTGCTTGAAGACCGTCACTTCGACGCCGCGACCACCTAAATCAACGTCACTTTCGACGGTGAGTACAACATTGGTTCCGGCATCTGTCCACCGCAACGGAAGGTCTACGAGGTCAGGGAGCTACGGTTCTTGTTGGATGGAATGCGAGTTGGAGCTCAATCCTTAGAATCTCGGTTGAACTTGGAGGTATGTATTTGGAAGGATACAGATGCATTTGTTAGTGCCACCTTTTTAATTTAAATGTTGACTAAAGCATTGTCATTGTTATTTTTATGAGGCTAATCATTGTCTTAACTGGTAGTACAGATTCAATGGCAATGGATATTTTTTGATGTCGCAACTTCCTCAGTACCTTGTTGAATCTAATTTCCTTCCTGACAAGTGACAAGGTACCAAAGTGCATCTCTATTTAAACTATTTTCATAGACTGATTAGTAAAGATTAGTGAAACACCTCATTTTATTATCTTGTATTTTATTGATTTTGAATGAAATTTCTTTTTCACTTGCTTTAGAATTATCTTAGTTACAAATTTCACGGACAATTCTTTTCTTTTTGACATAATTTATACGAAAGGTATTAATTATCGATATTGTAAACATGTTTATTCGAAATCCAAAATAATAAGATACAGTCCAAATTACAATCCAACATAATATATAGACTGGACTAAAGTCTAGTATAAATTACACATCATTAGGATGATTACAAAAGGTAAGCCATCAAAATATCTTCTTCAAATCTTCTTCTCAATCATCCACTGTTATGCTTTACTGTTCCCCTGCTCGCCCAAATAAATTAGGGTCATCACAGGTGTCAACCACAGACACAAAGTACAGGGTAAATTCATGATAAACATAATTTAGGTCACAAAATATATACAAAAAGTCATCACAATATATATATATATATATATATATATATATATATACAGAAAGTCATCCCAATATATATAGAAAGTCATCATAATATTCTCAAAATATGATGCATGCTTATCTTCTTATATTATCACGGTCTAGCCCCCG
This sequence comes from Glycine tomentella, assembly GCA_007407185.1. NCBI lineage: Eukaryota > Viridiplantae > Streptophyta > Magnoliopsida > Fabales > Fabaceae > Glycine > Glycine tomentella. The sequence continues at coordinate 307,914 of PYAF01005705.1, forward strand.
CCAGGCAAAATATCAAAATAACACGGAGTAGTCTCCGCCAGCCAAAATATCAAAATAACACGGTCTAGCCCCCGCCAGGCAAAGTATCAAAATAACACGGACTAGCCCCCGCTAGGCAAAGTATTAAAATAACACGGACTAGCCCCCGCCAGGCAAAATATCAAAATAACACGGTCTAGCCCCCGCCAGGCAAAATATCAAAATAACACCACTTCTCAATTATTGTCTCATATGTTTTACTCAGAAACTTAACATCAAACAAGTGCAGAACTCAGCGTATTACTCATGTACAAAATCTTAATTCTATTACTCATGTACAAAAACTTAACATAGCATCCATGTACATCAACTCATAGAAACACATGAAGTTTATAAAGATTTATAAAACACTTAGCAACACGTGGACTTCATAAAAATTCGTAGAAACACTCAACAACACATAAACTTCATAGAAACACTTTGCAATATATGAATAAAACACACTCAAACAATTTATCAAACACATGGTGTGCAAGCTTGGTTTTTCATAGAAATACATAAGATTCAAACATAAGCAATACTTCAATTATATTTACTATAAACTTCCCTATACGTACCTTATTCTTTCTTCTTAAAAGCTTGACAAACTTCTTCCTAAAAGCTTGCAAATCTTTTCCTTAGCTTCTCCTAGCTTTCGTGTTGCTTTAATATGGTGGAGTTTCTTTTCTAACTTGATTTAGGCTTGGAAATGAAAAGATGAAAGAGATATGGAAGAGGGATTTCACGTGCACTTCCTCTTGGAGAAGGACTTGGTGTTTTTTGGTTCACTCCCTCCCTTTATATAGGGTTGGACAATTGATTTAAAAAGCTTTTATTACAAAATATCTCTTAAGTTATGATTAATTAGCTTTCCAAATGGACCAATGGCAAGACTCCTTGCTTTTTAACCATCCAAGTGTCCATTTTCTTGATTGTTCTCAATATTTCTCCATTCCTCTTGATGTTACACGTGCAAAGGCTTAGCTTGGAGAGTAATCTTTTCTATTTTCCTTTTCTTCGTTCTTGTGTTTTCCCAAAAATCCATTTCAGTAAAATATTGATTCTGGATTCGTTAACCGTTGGATTTCCTTAAACTTTTAAAGGCATACTCCTATTTCACATATCTAACTTTTAACCGTTGGGATCGTTGAAATAATGTCTAGAGCTGTCCATGTGTTCTACCAAAGAGACAAGATAAGATTTTTGCCTTTTAAGAAAAATCTACTTAAACTAAATCTACACCGTACAAATGTCTTGACACTTGTCTAATTCATGAAGCCTTCTCTTAATCTCCTTCCAAGTGTCCCTTTGAGTTGGCAAAATCATGAAGCTTCACTATTATTCTCCAAGCTTCACATAAATGTTAGAGGAA
>PYAF01005705.1:318393-375358 GCA_007407185.1 Glycine tomentella
GGTTTAACCATACTTATAAGCTTATTGGATAAGGTATGGTGGTGTAACCATACTTATGATATATATGATGATATGATAAAAATATTTTCCATAAGATAATATGTATTTTGCTTATGGATTTGATTTTTATGTATGGATGTTGATGTGATTAAGATAGGTGGATTCATGTTTCCATGTTTCAAGTCCAGTACGAGGCTTTAGGGAAACAGAATTTGATACTACATACAGTACGATATGTAGTACCCAGGTGCAAGGATATATGGCAAAATTCATGCATGTTTGTGTAAGACTATAGCAGCATCCACACTCAGTGTGGCCACATACAATACGATATGTGGAGGCCATTTGCCCTGGGATAGTTCATCTCATGCATTCATATAGTTGCATATTTCTTGTGGATGTGTTTGATTATTTGAATGATTTTACTAACCTACTAATAAGTTCGGGATTTAGCTTTGCCTATTGAGAAATTTATTTCTCACCCGATTTGTTTCATGTTTTTTTTAGATGGCAATGATGAACAGGTTTCATGAAGCCTTGGAGTAGTGAAGAAATATAAAAGAAGTTATATAACAAGCTGGATATTTGAGAAAGTAGTGTACTTGTATTATATAAAATTTTGTATCAGAGACATTAGCTAGGTATATAAGTAACAAATATTTTGCAGATTTTACATTGTAAAAACGTTACTATTATACGTCTCTTAGAAATTTATCCTTAAGTAAAAATAAAAATAAGTAAATATTTAGGTCGTTACACAATATCTGTTTATTTAAAACTCATCTTCATAATTTATGTGGTAAAAAGAAGGTGCTGGAGCAGTTTTGCATGCTTGTGTTGGCCCTCTTGTTTCTGTAGTAGCTATTGGAGGTGTATACATATGCCCTTTTAGACAGCTTCAAATGGTAGCCAACAGGTAATTTCATGAATATCATAAATGAGAAGTGCAGATCAAGTTTATATTGACCTCAACTTGTCTTATATTGTCACGAATGTTTCAAATTTTCAAATTCTTATTGTTGTACTTTGGTATTTCATCTTGAATCAGCTTTCATAGTGCATTTTACTTATTAAATTTGTTTATTCTAACGTCAATTTCTTTTTGCAATGAAATTGGTACGCTATAGTTTGTTGAGCCTGTTGAGACTCATCCCATGATGTGTGGATAGGTATATGTCTAGATTCACAAGTTATGGCATCTGTTATTTAAACTCCAAATGCTGGTGGGTAAAGTCATACTCTTGTGTCTTGGATGTATGCAGGTAATTATAAAGAAATGTAGGCATGTGTTGGTAACATTCAATGATGAAGGTATTTCCTCCCCCTTTTTCCTTCACTGGAAGGGTTTCTGCAGTGTACAAGTTTGATGCTAGTTTGTCCAACTAAGAGCGTGCTTGGGTGCATCAAATGGCCCTCAAAATGGGGTTTAGATGTAGAAGTTATGGGTGAGTGTTAAGAAAGCATCTTGGTTATTCCAGAAGCATTATTACTGCTAAATTATGCATATTCAAGAAATATGTATATTTTTATATAAAAGTTTCTGATGATTTGTCACAAGATTAAACTAACATACTGCTTACTATTGGTTTAGAGGTCACAAGAAAGTTAGTTTAATCTTTTGCATCCTACACTTCATTGTTGGTGCGTGGAAGAAGATTTTAGAGCCACCAAGCATGTTCATGACTAGCATGTCTCTCTCTTGCCAATACAATATTTTCATTCTGTTTTGAGACCTGGATGGTCACTCAACATGAAAAGGTAATCAGTAAATGTTAACCTTTTATCTTGAATTCCATGTAGATGCAAGCATCCACAAGTTTACCACTGGAAAGTGGCATGGTAGGAGCTTACTTCTTCATGATTGAATAACTTGATCCAGATATTTATTTTTCTTTTCACCTTTATATGGAAAGTCACCTTTAAATTGAAAGTATGTGGCTTCCTAGAAAAGAACATAGGAATGCTTAAAATATATAGATTTAAATGTCAATATGGAATTTTGTGTTTTTTTTTTTTTGCAGCAAGGGCACAGGCTTGATTCACTTAATGACACATATTGGTTAATGACTTTCTTTGAGTCTGCATGTTTTATTGGAAGCCAAATGTTTGCAAATTGGCTGATTGGTAATAATACAGAAAAAGACACTGCTCCTTCGTCTCCAGTTATCTTCTTTGCTGCCATATGCTTCACTTTTATCACCAAAGGATGGACAGAAAATCCAGGATCAGCATCTCTTAAGGAGTATAGTCACTCATTCTATGCATACATTTCAAGTGGTAAGTTCACATGCTTTTGTTGTTCTTCTTTACTCTTATTATTTTATGATCAACATATCTGCTTTTACTTCTTTTAACAACTCAATACTATTAAGAATGTCATTCTTAAATTTGTTTGGCAATCAGATAACTTAGTAATAAGCATAAACTTTCTAGAAATTACAAAGACAGCTAGTCCCCTTGATTTATCTTCCTATTAGATAATAGTTTCTATTTTGTCTTCAGAATATGTGCGTACCACTATTTAGTATTTATGAGGAACTTCTTATAAGAATTTCTTTCTTTCCTTTTGTTTTCCACACATATATCTGAATTATGCTTTTCTTGTTGGTATCCTTTGCTTTATGTTTGCTCCCTTCCATTGCTTCGATCAATACTGCTTATTTAATTCCTTTTCTATGACAGTTTATCCATTGTGAATTGTGATATCTTTATACTTGTATGATCCACCATTTATTCCTTTTTGGTTGCAAGAAAAGCCACAATAATTATCTAGTGAAAATACAATAAAAGAGGAAATACACATGCAGCGGCTCAATTGCATAAAATTTGGATTTGGATCTCATGCTTTAAGATTTGACTTCTCTTAGTCTGACAGCATGGAAATATATAATGGAATTCATGGATGCTTATATCAAGTTGCCATTTGATTAATTTTTTAAAATTTCTAAGTTTCTGATTATTAAACCACTTGATCTCCTTATAATCTTTTCATATATAATTTTCCATCTCAACAGCTTCATCTTATTTTATTTTAGTTTCCCTCTCAAGCTATAATTAGACCTGAGCTATGCATGATAATCAATCATTTTCAAGCTGACATGGGATAATACTTGATGTGGAAAGGAATTGGTACTATAGAAACACATTACTGAATTTTACATCAATGTAATGAGAAGTTTAAGTCATGTACTGATTATATACTAATTGTAATTTTCTACTCCACAGATAAAAGGATACTGCTGTTGGTGTGGGCACAAACTTGCCTTCACTTCTCTATTGGAATATTTTGGATCCTTTGGGCACCTACAGTGGTGGTATGATATCAAATTTAGAGCACATATTATGATATACTGAAGCATCAATGTATGTGGAGAATATTTAAAACACTAAGATCATATTGCATTAAATGGATTTTTTTACTGGCTTCCTTTTATTCTTCAGGCTTCTTTGTATTGGTGAATCTAGAAATGGACTTAATTGAATAAATTTATAAAGATTTTTTTTCTCGGTCCATTATTGCAGGAAAATCTGTCTCCATGATTGAGTCATTATGAAAAGAGGCTTTTAACTTTCAAGTTATTGAAGCATTTATATTATTAGTCTAAGTCTTAGAATGCTTATATATGCGTTCCTAATGTTTGTGGTTTTAGGGCGATGGCCGAGAAGTGCATATGGGATTGATATATCGATGCTTTTTGGGCTCAAGAATGCTAGGAAGCACTGCATTTTCATGTCTCACTAGTGGGCCATCATCGCTTAGAACTGAGGACTGCCTAGTTATTGCATACATTATACTGGCTCTTCTCCTGTCTATTGTGGCTTATGACTATCAGGTGCAGTTATTTATATATTTAGAAAGTATCAAATATATTTGTGGTTTTGAGCTGGAAGTCTGGAGTCTACTCTCATGTGCAGGAAATTGGGGTTCTGGTGACACTATTTTGCTTGTTTCATGCTTGTGTTGGATTTGTTTTGCCTCTAAACATGTGAGTTTTGCTGATGAACCTACATATATGAATTTTGTTGCTTAGAGTTTGCTTCAAAATAAGGGAACTGAATATTATTTCACTAGCAATAGAATGGTTTTTCAAAAATTTAGAACATTCATTGACAGTTTGACATTTGAATTCCTGTGTCTCACTATTTTTTTTTGTTTGCTCTACACTACATGTGCATGCTCGCACAGACATGCATCATTTTTGACAATGATAGAAACTATTGGGTTTCTTTCTATGGTAATCTCAATTTATTGTTGTGCAGAACTTTCTTGTTGACATAAAAGGACCAGCTTTAGCATTTTTACCAGTGCTTGCATTTGAAGGAGGAACTACAAGAAATATACCTAGGTTTGAGGAGAGCATAAATTATTGTTGCATGCGAATTGCTTAAAATTATGTTTGATTTCTAATGACTCATAAGTAGAAAAATGCCATATGTTGTTTGTAGTTTCGGTAAATCCCTTCATCACTTTATTTGCAGGTTGAGAAGCTATTTTTGATGAAATGTAGAAACATGTTTATTCAGAGTATATAAGGATTTATTTATTTGTAATAGCCTTGCCTAGTGCCTACCACAAACACAAATCACTGTAACTTCTAGTTAATGGTATTTTCAATCACAATGGTTCTTAAGGAATTTAGGAGTTTGTTGCAGTACACCCTAAGTAAAAGGAGATAAGTTTCATTTGGTAGTCGTCAATTATTAATATAAATAATTAAATATAGTTGAAGGGATCAATATTATGCATTGTACCAAACTAGGGGAGAAGCTTGGTTTATTTCTTGTTCACCCATTAATATGCAGGATATATGCTTTTTTTTGTTATATTGATGAACTGCCTTGATCCAGCTTTAACTCTTGCATGCACATCTGATTATAGAGCTCCATTTACAGTTCCAATGTTACCTGAAGAAAAGAAGAGAGCTTCAGCTGCCAAATATGAGCTTCAAACAGTTAAATGGGGGTTGTAGTGATCATAGTATGTATTGGCTGCATTTGAATGCTGGAATAATGCAAAGGAACTGGGTCTAGAAGCACGTTTTTGTTCTCAGAATTTTGTGTCTTCAAGCACCATGAAAATTTTATCAGGCATGCGCAGGAAACTCCAAGCAGAACTGATTCGACTTGGGTTCATGAAGATGTTTCAGGTTACAGTGTGAATACACATGACCCTGGTGTGCTACATGCAGTTTTGGTAGCAGTTTTAATTTGTATCCAAGTGTTGGGAGATTTCTTACAAATAAAACATTGTTAATGCTCCTATTTGGTGCATTAACATTTGCTTCGAATATAACATTATGAATCTTACAGTCTCCCAACTTTTTTTGTACACTTATTATTGGATTGGATTTGTGCTTTGTGAAGTCCTATGTGTATGGTAATTGTGTGTCAAATTGTTGATCAACCATATATGTATATTTATATATATATATATATATATATTGACAACAATATGTAACTGCACAATGATATCCTTAATAATGTTAGTTTCAATGAAATAAATACACAGATACACATATATGGTGAATAAATACCTCAAGTCCATGCATTTAACAAAAAAAAATGGGCATTTTTAAGATGGTTATTATGAAAAACCGTCTTTGTAAGTAACGAAACAAAGTTGGTTTTTTAAAATAACCGTTTTTGAATATCAACAAAAAAAAGCTTTTTTGGACGTTTTAAGACGGTTATTTGAAACAACCGTCTTTATACGTAACCAATCAAAGTTAGTTTTAAAAAAAACTGTTTTTGAAATTGAAAAAAAAAAATCTTTTGGGGACTTTTTAAAGATGGTTATTTTAAAAAAACTGTCTTTAAAAGTAAACAATCAAAGTCGATTTTTTAAAATAACCGTCTTTATATGATTACTTACAAAGACGGTTTTTTAAAATAACCATCTTATATTGTACGTTTAAATTAAAAAATAAAAAATAAAAAACATGCCTTCGAGGACGGTTTTTGATAACCGTCGTGGTAAGTGGCCTACTTTTGACGATGTCCAGGACAAAGACGGTCTTATAACCGTCTTTGTATGGGTCTAAGAACCGACGTTATTTAATGCTTGTGTAGTAGTGTTTTCTTTACCTGTACCAATTTGTTGCGGAACAAATTAAGAAACAAGTCATCAAACACACCGAGCTTGTATTCAGATTTCGGAGCTGCAATTCCCACTTGTTACACCTGATTCAATTCGGGATATCATTTAAAATTGTGTATTGAATATGAATATGAAAAACAAAAGTGGAAGATATGCACCGTTTTCGGTCTCGATGACAGAGAAGAAGAGAAGGATACTAAGGTTGTCATCACTTGGGCTTGTCTTCATGCTCCTCCTTACCTTTGTTTCCTAATACTTGAAACAACATTGTCCAATTTGTAATTTTAAAATCCCAACTAATTTGATGATCCAAATTAATCTGAAAATTTTCATTAGAAAAAAGTAAACTTGATCTTTTTATATTTAATTTAAGTTAATCGAATCAGAAAAAAGTTAACACTCCTAAGTCCTAAATATCAAACACCCTATTAATAATCTTTTTTCTTATTATATCTTTCTCATCTATCATATTAATATTTTTCTTTTTTCTTTTCCTAAAGCAAACCTCTTATTGCAAACCTCTTCCGTTGGGCTAAAATCAGTTGTTACTCAGTACAAAGGGATCTATCACAATCATTAAATTTTCCATGAATAATTGCACTAAAATTGACTAAAGAACAAGCTGTCTTTAAAAATAAGAGTTAATAATTCTAATTTACAGTAACATTAGAGCTAATAATTCAAAGCAGCATTTCCACTAAAATTTAAGAAATTATCTCAGATACCAATAATTTATTGTGCAAGATTCACCAATCATCACATTCAACAAATTGTAATGGACAGAGAAATTGACCACAAAATAAAGAATAATAAAGATTAAGAACATGAGAATTCTGCAAGTTGTATAGCAAGAAATCATGAATATATGAAACATAAAAAAGACATGGAACCCAAATTCAAATTAGAATAAGCAAGACAAACCTTGAATCCTTGGCATGTGTGAGATCACTACTGCTTGGATATTGAACCTGCACAAAGTCGAATAACAAAAATGCATAGGGCCAAAATCTGAGTGTGTAAGATATGGTGGAGGGGTGTGAGAACAATCTATATTTTCAGTATTCAAATTCATATAGTGAAATTTGTTGCTTACTGTAGACGTAGCCCAAAATCCGTTGCTTTGTTTCTTATCATTTTCTATCATTCTCAACTTGTTTCATTTGTTCTTGAATGCTTTGCATCGTTTCACATAACACCTATAATTACTTCAATAGTTTAATATAAGGTGCTATCTTATTCGTTGAAAAGTACCAACATTTTAACAATCACATAGTATCAAAATTAAATTCTATATCTAAAAAGAAGAACTTAGAGGATTACTTTGAGGGTCATGGATGGTTTTCCCGAGAACAGTGCTCTCATCCTAGAAAGAGAAAAATTCAAAGAAGGAAGAATTAATTTCGCAAGACGCAAAATGTCATCCTCTGTCAGCTTGATTTCCCTCTTCTCTTCAACCTCATTTATGAAACATAGGACCAAAGTCACAAAAAACATAAGGAAGACTTTGAAGCATAACAACACCACCATTACACCACCTATGAAAACCCAATAAGAGAATCCCCAATTGCGACAAGGCTGAGAAAATACTGAAATTTTTTAAAATATCTCAGATTTTCCTCCACATGGGTGAAAAACAAAAAACACAAAAAAGGCATAAAGTACTAACCTAAAGTTGAGTTCTTGAGTAAAGTTCTTCGACTGCACATTGAAAAACACACAATTACTTCTCTTATTATTCTCTCATAACAGAAGCACCAAAATTTTTTAAGTTTTGTTTTCTTTGTTCCGCTTGTCAAAGAAGTTGACAACAAAAGTTAATTATATTCCAAACAACTAATATAGAAATAAGATTTCAAATTAAAATGATTTAATTCAAGTTGTATCTTATTAATGACTATAAAAATATTATATTAGGAGTAAAATTTTGTTTCTTCACATGGTGTTTATAGTCTTTATGGCAATATATTTAGTGATATGTATTTTATTGTATGACGGTATATTATCCAATTTTTTATATATTAAATTATTTGATTACAAGGAACGACCATAATCAAGGAACTTGTGGTTTTAAAATAAATTGGAGCATACAATACAAGATATTTTTTATTTATTTTATTACAAGGAACGACTTGACTAACAAGAGACTTGTAATTTGAAAAATAAATTGGAGCAGGTGTCAAAAATTATTTTTATTACAAGGAATGACCTGACAACCAAGAGACTTGTAGCTTAAAATAAAAGCATGTGATGCAAGTTATTTATTTAATTAATAATAAGGAACGACCTGACAACCAGGGAGCTTATAATTAATTAATATAACATGAGATGTGGATTTCAAATTATTCTTTATACTAAACATCTGGACTATCCAGGGGAGTATTAAATTTAATTTATAGATACCAATAGAATTGACCTGACAACCATATACTTATTCGGTATGATTATTTTTCAAAGTGTATGTGATACATCATGTCTTAGAAAAATATATGTGATATATTATGCCTTAGAATATGTTTGAGAAACGACTTGACAACTGAGTGACTCATTCATAGTTTTAAGGAATTTTCCACTTAATGAAATATTGAAACAAATTTTGTTGGATCCAATTATGACAATTAGTATCGTTACCTAAGAATTGCTCTCATGCATAATATGCTTAATATGCTAATTAACTATAAGAATCAAGTTACCTATGATCTTCTAGTAAGTTTATGTGCATATATGCTTTAAAAGAAGTAACTTATTTGTCAAATAAAGTTTCTACAAAATCAGCATCTACAACTCCATGTGATATGGAAAGGGCTAGAATGAATCTCAAGCACAACAAGGCTTGGGATTGTCCCATGTACATTAAGAGATTGCAAATAGACAAACTTGAGACAAGGTATGAGAAATATAGATTCATTGGGTATCTCAAAGAAATTATGCGATATTGTTTACACCAACCTTCTGACCATAAAGTGTTTGTGGCGAGAGTAGTCATTTTTTTTAGAAAGGAAATTTCTTGCAGGAGGAAGTCATGGTAAAGAAATTGAGCTTGATGAAACTCAATTAACCCATGAAATAACTCAAGACTATGAGATGAAAATTGAGATACTTTTTTAATGTTCTAAAGTTACTAGAAAGTTCTTCACCTCCAACAATTGTGGTTCAAGAGCCAGCTATAGTTCAAGATCAAGTAAATGAACCAATCTTAGAGTCAATTCAGCAACCTATGAACCAAATGCATGAGCCCTCTAGAAGACCTATTTGAGTGCATCGTGCACCTGATAGATTAAACTTGATGGTCCTAGAAGGCACATCAAATGAGGATTATTATGATGATGATGATGATGATCCAAGAAGCTATGAAGAGGCTATGCAAAGCTTAGATTGTAAGAATTGGCAAGAAGCTATGGAATCCGAAATGGAATCAATGAAGATCAACAAAGTATGAAATTTAGTTGAAGCTTCAAAGGATACAAAACCAATTGGTTGTAAATGGGTTTACAAGAAAAAGGATTGGAGAAGGTAGAAAGGTCGAGACCTATTAAGCTTGCCTTGTTGCCAAGGATATCTTCAAAAGGAAGGTATAGATTATGACTAAATTTTTTTTCCTATGGCAATGCTCAAATAAATTCGGATTCTTCTTGCTATAACAACATACTGTGATGTAGGATGGCTCTATGTGCTATCCTACCCTACAGTTTTATTTAACTGGAATTTGTAGGCTATCATATTACCTACATGAAACAAAGGCCCCTATAACGAACTAAACCTAAACCCCTAAGCTCTCATTTTCATTAATGCAAAACAGAAAACTGAAAACACTTTCAACTCCCAAACGGAAAACACTAAATACTTCAACTACATGACATTAACCATTAGTTATGAGCTAAGTAAAAGAAGAACACATCATGGATGGCTGACAGAAGACGTAGACTTCCACATCGTCACAATAGCAGCGTCCAAATGACGCGGCTCGAGGATAAAATAGCATTATGAGTGACGACGAAGAGACTGAGCATCGTCACGAGTGAGCATTGTAAGGATGAGAACCATCGCAAGTGAGAGTGGTGAGAGCACTTTGAAGGGTTTGGGAAACACTGCTAAAGAGAGTGAGTGTGAAAAGATAATGAAACCAATAATTGGGTATTAATTTGGGTTAAAATACAACATTGACTTTTATAAAAACCGATGTTAAGAATTGATCAAACAACATCAGTTTTTATAAAATCGATGTCAACATATACAAACAACATTGGTTTTTAAAAAATGATGTTAAGAACTGATAAAACGACATCTGTTTTTATAAAAACCTATGTTGTTATCAACACACAACATCGATTTTTTGAAAATCGATGTTAATGACCTCAAATTAATCACAATTATGCCATCGCACTTTTTTAACATCTGATTTTAAAAACCGATGTTAAAATGCCGACGTCAAAATCATATTTTCTAGTGGTGATTGTGAATTGGTGTTCTAATCCTATGGATTGTTTCTAGTTTAATGTTTACGATTGTTTGTCTCGTTTAGTAAAAAGCAAGATCCGCTTTTTGAAGCGAGCCCCCAAAAATCCTTTGCCGGAAACGTGAAACAAAGGTTTTTCCCTTGCATCTCTGTCACTTTGACTTTTTCATTATTTTGTTAGTGGACAAAAAGTTGTTGTAATAGTGTCTTTGTATTCTTGTTGATGTTGTGATCACACTGTTAGGGATAAATGTGTATGCCCAATATCCAATTTATCATGTTATCAATTTTTGTAAAAATTATTCTTTATTTTATTACATATTTATTTTTTATAAAATTGTTAATTTGACAAGTCCTTAATGAAAATAAGAGACTTACTATCATGATAGACATTAAGATAATGAGAAATAAGTCCTTTATAATTTTAATCTAAATTGTTCCTTCTTGTAGGATTATTATGAATAGACATCAATAATCTGAATAAATCAATATATATGTAATGGTCTTTATTGGATATAGATTAATAGATCTCATTTATTAAATTGCATATATAGTTGATGAACATGTGGATGTCATCATTAAACTAATTCAATTGAGAATTCCTAATAGTTAATATTACCATGATCTATCAATATGAAGTTCTCAAGAATAAATATAATAGTTTTCTTTGACCTGAGATTATCATAGTAATTAACAAGTTATTTGTTATATTTTTAATTTCAGACACCTAATCCCTTAGGGCACTAGTTGAAAGAATATTGGATATGATTAAATACTCATAAAATTAATGATTAATCAAGAAGGAATCCATCAACTCTAGGTAATGAGTTTGAGCCCTATGATAGAATTAAGACCTTGATCAGTGCAATTGAATGAAAGAAGAAAATAGTTTCTTAAGTCATTCATTGATTAAATATAATGTGCTAACTTATTAGAGTTTGACAGTAATACTACACTATATAGTTAACCTTGAGTTGTAAATGATGGAAGGAAATATTACATTATTCTTCTATTGGTTCTTGAAGGTAAAAGATGTTACTTCATGCTATCCGGATATTAAGGAATGTTGCTAGACGCCTACCTTGATTAGTAAATTAATTGTGATTAATTTACTATCGATTTAGTATTGAACCGACAGGGTCACGTACAAACGAGTGTTCCAATTTTGCAAAAGAAAATAATTTATTTGATAATTAAATTAGAGAATTTAATTTAATCAAAAAAACATTTTAGTGGAATATTATTATATTCTTTGCTAGCACAAAGACTATAATTAATATAAACAAATAGTATTATTTTATAAATGTTGAAGTTGTCCATAAAATAAGAATAATATTCTATTGCTACATATCAGGATCAAATAATTTTATTAGTTATAAGAAGAAGAAGAAGAAGAAGAAGTAAGAAGAAGAAGAAGAAGAAGAAGAAGAAGAAGAAGAAGAAGAAGAAGAAGAAGAAGAAGCCCCCTAAGGGACCATATGGGCTCTCTTTGAGAACCTATTAGGTCAAGAAGGAACAATAAACGTGCACATAAAGGAAGTGGGACTGTGCATCAGTGGAATAAGAAAAATGACACAGATCCCGAGAGAAGAGGTCAGAACATTTACATCGCGTCATTTGGCAACACCATCAGAGAAGCGAGATGGGTCTCCAGGTAACCCCTCATTCCTTCATTATCCTTCCACTTCCTTTTCCTTTCCTCCTCTTCCTCTTCTTCCTCTTCTTCTCTTTCGTTTTTCTTTCTTTCTTTTAGCAAACTTTGCTCGTGTGGTTTGTTTCTCTCGTCGATGGGCACCTTGGCCACCGGCGAGAGCCGTACAAGTCGTTGTGGTTGTTCTTTTATTTATTATTTTACTTTGCTTTGTTGTTATTCTTGTAGTTCTTTGCCGATCTTCTTTGTTGCGCTTGTGCTTCTTTTTCGATGGTTTCATTTTTTGGGCCAACTCCGACAATGCCATGTCACGTCGTCGCCGCCTTCGACATGACCCCATGGTTGCTTCGAGCCGTCAAGCCCTGCATTGGAGGCATCAGGGCCCCTTACCACCCTCCATGGTAGTGCCCCCTTTGTCGCGCCGTTTTGGGGGCTTAGGTACATAGGGTTTTTCAACCCTTGTGTTTACTTGCGGGTTGGGCGGGTCGCTCTGACTCGGTTCTAACCCTAGCCAACAAAAAAGTTGAAATGGGCAAGAACGACAGGCTTGATCTGAAAATAAAAATAAATATTACTAGTCACACCTCACATTTTTTACATATACACCTATTTTAATTTTGCGCTAGCCCATTTTTGACAAGTCTGAAACAAAATAAATACTACTATTCATATCTCATTTTTAACTCGTACACCCTCTTTCATTTTGGGCCCAGCACGGTCTTGTTAAGTCTGAAATAAATTAAATACTAATAGTTGTAGCCCTCCTTTATATATGCACCCCTGCCACCTAGGTTGATGACCAGGCACGCCATGTCAGCACTCTGCCAATGTTGACTAAGTCAAAGTCAATCCTTTGACTTTGATCCAAAAAAATGAATGATTAAATAATAATAATAATAAATAAGTAAATTAGTATATAACTCTTTATTTGATTTCTATTTTGTCTCTATTATTAATTTTATTCTTCAATTAGATTGTCTTTATATCATTTCCTAATTAGTTAGTTTAATTAATAATATGTTGTAAATATTTCACTACTTATTTATTTTATTTTTCCCATGTTTCAATCCTGCATCCTTAATTACTAAGTGTAATCTCCACTTCTATTCTATCCCTTTTTATTCCTATTCAATTTATTTGATTTTTTACATTCCGTGCACTCCATGTTGGGTCTCCTACTTGCTTAGTGGTATTTCAATAATGTGTGAGTAAATTTTGTGAATGTCATGATGGGTCTCCGACTTGCTTGACTTCACAAAGTTTATCGCAAAATCAAAATCTTTTTCTCCGACTTGCTTGACTTCACAAAGTTTATCGCAAAATCAAAATCTTTTTCTAAAAGACTTACTCAAATAAATGATCACTCAATTCTCCTTTTTCTCCACAAAAATTACACATTACTTAAGATCACTTCAAGGTCCATTGCCTTAAGCGATTCTCTATGCTATTTTCTTAAAATTCATCGTCATTTCAAGGTCTAACACCTTACAACTTTTTTCACACAATTGAAACAAATCTTTCGAAAAGATAAAATCAACCCGACTCACAAGCTATTTTTTACCTAAAGAACTATGTAAGTCTGATTTCGTCATTGCACCAACGAATACGCCTGAGTGAGGGTAAACCACTTGTTGACCTAAAAAACCATAAAATCCCATTTTTTCTAATATTTTTTGCTTTCTTTTTCTAAATAAACAAAAATATAACAAACATAGTTCATGTTCTTAAGAGGAGATAAATAATTAAAAAGTCACTTTATATTTATCAGACTTGATTAGAGGTTGTTGTTTTCATGACAGATGCGTGGGGTGCTAACACCTTCCCCATGCGTAAATAACTCCCAATCCTTTTTCTCAAATCATAAACCATTCTTTATCTTTTTTTTTGGTTTTCTGGACGTTTTCCTTAAATAAACGTTGGTGGTGACTCCCTAGTTTTCTTTTTTGGAAAACATTCTCTCTATCTTTTTTTATCACTGTCCTTTCATGACCCACATTGCGACAGGTGATGACTCCACTTGGGACTGGTTAAAGAGTTAAGCCACTTAATCAAGCATGCAATTTTATCATGAATTTTTCTTTATTTATTTTCCCTAGGGGTGTTCGCGGGTCCGTTCGGATCGATTTTGGCCAAATTTAGGACTCAACCCAATTAAATTTGATCGGTTCGGTTCGATTCGGTTCAGTTCGATTTTCAGAAGAAAAAAAATTGAAACTCAACCCAACCCAACCCGTTCATGAACAGTTCGGATCACCAGGTTACCATTTAATTTTTTTTTAAAAAACTACTATTTTATATCACGATTCTTTCAAATATCTCATACAATTAACACAATATTATCAAATGTATGAAAGTAGTAAAATTGATTCATTTAATACCATCAACATAATATTCTAAAATAGACTTATAATATAAATTAAAACAAAAGATTTTTGAACAAGATTTACTGTAATAGTCTGAATCACAATTGTTTCTTACAAACTAAGTTTTGTTATAACCAATTTTATTGCAACCAAATTTGCTGAAACAAACAAATAAATAAAATATGGTTCATTGATATTATAAATATGGTAAACAAAATATGAAAAAAAAGGTCATAACATTAAATCAATTCTTATTTCAAAGCAACATACTGTTAGTATCTTGGTTCTGATCAAATTTTCCATTATTTTGATTTCAGCTACTTAAAGTTTTAAAGTAGGGAACATAACTCAAATGTCTAAAATACAAGGTCCTAAACAGTTAGCTGAGTGTCATGATTTATTTATATAAAACTGTGGATGGTCAATTTAAGTCAATTGAGAACTTTTATAATATTGAAAATTATTTCATTTGGTCTAATTTTTGGAAGCAATCGAGAACTTTTTTAATTATAAAAGTATGTCATTAAAACTTCTATAATATATGAATATTGTGTTGGTCCCAGATGAACTCAAAAGGGGGGTGAATTGAGTTTTATAAAATAAATAATAATTTAAAATCAAACACAAAGCAATAATATGAAGATAAGAGATAAAAAAGACACAATCAATTTTAATGTGGAAAATCCAATTGGGTAAAAAACCACGACGTCCAAATTGGATAATCAATCCAATGGACAACTTCACTATGATAATTTTGTGTACAAGAGTTCCTAGTATCCTAGTTTCCTAGTATACCCTTACACAACAATTATCTCAGCTCGTATCCTTGTTTCCTAGCAAAAAGCTCTAGTCTCAATACACCAAGAATAGAGACAGACTGGTATCCTTGTTTCCCAACTAGATTGGTATCCTTGTTTCCCAGCCAGAAGTCGCACGTCTCAATTCATCAAGAACAGAAACAAAACTGGTATCCTAGTTTTTCAGCTCTGTGACCTTTTCCAAAGTCAAGAAGAAGAATACAATAAAATAGTTATCAACGCTTCTATTCCTTAAGCAAATAGGTACCTTTAAATCCTGATGGAGAGTTGAAGAATCAGACTTGTCAAACGCTTCTATATGATCTCATAATAATTCTCTCAATAATACAAACATAAATCTCTAAAACTCTAATATTATTTGGAATGGAATGCATACATAAACACCAAAATATGTTTTTATTTATACTAATTTAAAGATATGATTTTAACCAATTTTTGAATGCAATCCTAAATATATTCTATCATATTATCCAATGCAATCTTAAAGATATTCTATTATATTATGCAATGCAATCTTAAAAATATTTTATCCTATTTTTTAATGCAATATTAAAAAAATATTCTATCCTATTTTTGAATGCAATCTTAAACATTTACAATACCACACCTTTTTTTATTGTCAAATTATTTTTTTAATTTTTAATATATATATGTATAATAAAATTTATATTATTATTACGGGTTCACGGATCGGGTCATCGGGTCAACGGATCTGTAAATATAAACCCGTGATCCAACTCGTACATGAACGGTTTTGATCGGTTCGGTTCGGTTTTGATCCAAATATATAAATGACCCAACCAAAACTGTTCGGATCAGTTCGGGTTCACGGATGACCCATATCCATGAACACCCATAATTTTCCCTTTCTCTTTTATCTTTTCATTGTGCTCCCGTTCATTATCGTTTCATTCCACTACCATTCTTTTCGTGGTTGTGCTTCAATCTCGTTTCGTTTATTCTTTGTTTTGCTCATGCTTGTATATATCCTTTGCTATATTATTACTTCTTTGTGTGTATCCTTGTATCTATTTAGTACTTTCGTAGTTAGAAATAAATTGCATCATTGAATCCTAGGGTAAACGACATGTGCTATATTTGTTGTATTTGCCTGAGTTTTCTGGTTGTTTTGCAGGTAGGGTTGGGTAGTTCCTAGGTTGCTCCATTCAAACACGATCCCTACACTTTTTACACACACTTTGAGATGTTGGGCCCTGTACCCGGGTCTGTGTCAGCCATAGGGAGTGGAGGTCGATCTATGGTCATGTTGAGTCTTCGAATCGCTTGATGACAATTAAGCCTCATCTATAGTTTCCTCTTTTGTGATGCATTCCGCTGGTTGTCCCTATCGCCGCAGTGTTGTTACTTAAGAGGATGATAGCTCTAGAGGCCGGTAGAGTTACATAAAACTACCTTTGGAAGTTATCACTGGATAGTGGACTTTTAGACCTTTTCTACTAGGTTCCTAAATTAGGGACACGGAGCAGACTCACCCCCACCTTGTTTCCTTGATCACATCATGCGTCTCTTCATAGCATCGCGATAGACATTTCATTTCCGCATTCATCATTTATCATGTTCATGCATCGCATTCGCATAATTCATTGCATTTTTATACATATTCATTTAACATGTTGCTTATCCCGACAATTTCATATATTCTGCCATCATTATTTGCATGCCCTGTTCACCCATACATGACCCTGGCATATATTTGTCCATACCTTGCATTCTCCTCTGTATCTCCAAAAGTCCAATTGAAGCACAAAAGCTTACACTGCATTCTTGGTTACGTAAGTTGGGTATCATGGTGATATCCATAAACAAACCATGTCGGGATTATACACTTATTTTTCTTGAAAATGATTGAATATCACGTGAATATGGTACCCAACGTGTTTGATAGCAAGAAAGGGTGATCTTTCTGGCGTCTCATGTCGATCTCATAAATACATCTGCCATGCATCACATAAGGATATCCTGCTCATTCATCATATCTCTTCTATGATAGATTGTCGAAGTATTGACGATCAAAATTTCTATCTCTTAGAATATATGGTTGAACTAAGCGTAGTCTTTTAAGAAAAAGGTTTTACCAAGTCAAGGTCAAAAGTTTGGAAGTAGCAAGCTTGGGAAAATTGGGGCAGCGGATGAACCGCTGATGTGCCCTGTTTTATTTCCAGTTGTACTTTGATTCAGGTATGATGTAATGAACAATATTGTTTTAATGAAAATTAGAGTTGATTGGACCATATGTTCTACTGAGCGTTCTGTGTAAAATTCACAATACTTCAGCAACTTATCATTTACATGCACTCATGCTTATTTGTTTTGTCGCATTGTTACACATTGCTCATTACATTCTTTCCTTGAAATCAAAAAATTAATAATTGTGGTAAGTAAGAAAGACTGCGCTTTACGACAACCATTCTAGATGCGTGCCAAGACTAAGATAATGAGTGACATAGAACAAGTACAAGAGTATATGAAGGCCGATATGGAGGCCATGAAGGAGCAGATGACAATGATGATGGAAGCAATAATGAGCATGAGGAAAATGATGGAGGTCAACGCTACTGCAAGTGTTGTTGTCGGTACTGCTACTAAGAGGGACCCGACTCACCTATTTAGTTTTGATCGAGAGACGTCTAATTTCGGACGTAGAAGGTCAAGGAGGCGCGGTGGAGGCAAACACATACGGGCCTTATTATGTCCAGGTCTAGAGCAGATCTTCTTTTCCACCATATGGTTTGCCTCCTAATTATACACTGCCCACTGCTGTATATGTCGCTAGTGAGAGTATTGCTAGTTTCACGCTTATTTTCATTGAGAATCAACAACCCCAACCCAATCACACTCATGCCCATGTCTCTTGAGCCATGGAGGAAACACATGAAGCTCCCCAAGACCACACTCTGGTCAATTTCGGGCTTTATTCGGGATATACCACTGAAAGGCATGCATTTTTTGGTGTCCCTGTGCTAAATGCTACGGGGGCTCCTTAATATCGACCACCATCACAACCATGCATTTTATAATGGGGGGAGGGCCTCCTGCTATAGTTTAGAAGGAAAACTTGACAATATAGAGGAAGGTTGAGGGCCATTAATATGGGGAAATTATGGCTTTGATGACATGTCAAAATTGTTCTTGGTACCTTATGTGGTTATTCCTCCAAAGTTCAAGGTGCCAAACTTTGATAAATACAAGGGGACTACTTGCTCGAAGAATCACTTGAAGATGTATTGTAGGAATATGGGGGCATATACGCAAGATGAAAAGTTGTTGATGCATTTCTTCCAGGAAAGCGTGGCTCGAGTAACTATAATTGGTATACTAACCTTGAGCCTTCTTGGGTCCGCTATTGGAAGGATCTAATGGATGTCTTCATTAGGAAGTATCAATACAACTCTAACATGGCTCCAAATAGAATTCAGCTACAAAACATGTGCAAGAGAGATAATGAATCATTCAAAGAACACGCTCAAAGTTAGAAAGACCTAGCGACTCAAGTAGTACCCCCATGGCGAAGAGAGAGATGATAATCATGATAATGGACACATTGCCAATGTTCTATTGTGAGAAGATGGTAGGTTACATGCGTTCAAGTTTTCCAGATCTAGTGTTTGCTGGTGAGAGAATTGAAGTAGGTCTGAGGAAAGGAAAATCCAATCATATTGCTTTTGTGAATCCTGTTAATAGGGGACCCAGGATGAATGGCGAGACAAAGAAGGAGGGAGAAGCTCATTTTGTGGCTGTTATTACCACATGGCCAAACGTTTCACAAGCCCCTTATAATCCCCTATACCGATATCCTCCCTAATAATAAGCCTGTAGAATTCACCCCAATCTCGATATCATATGTTGACTTACTCTCATATCTGCTCAAAAATGCAATGGTAGCAATAACCTAGCAAAGATTCCTCAACCTCCATTCCCTCGAGGATACAACCCGAATGTGGCATGTGCTTATCATGGTGGAGTCCTGGGGAATTCCATTGAGCACTGTATGGCTCTGAAACATAAGATGCAAAGTTTTATTGATATAGGTTGGCTGAAAATTCAGGAAGACAATCCCAATGTGCGAACTAACCTACTCGCAAACCACGAGAGTTCTTCTATGAGTGCTATAGAGGATGAGGAGGCATTGGAATTGAAGAGAAAGGAAGGACATTTTGTGGCGAATAAGGCTTTCTCGGATGGAACACTGATACTCATAAATATGGATGGTGAAGAGATGCCTTCACCTATGAATTCTGATGTCGTCAAGCGATACTATGCATGATGCTTTGGGCAATTTGAAGGTTTGCTGATGGACGTTTACAGGGACTCATTAGGATTTTCATGTCTATATTATTATTATTATAAACAACAATAGCAACATTAATAATATGGATGAATTTGATACCATCGTCTCTCATTTTCTCATGATTATATCTTTGCATATTTATTCAACTTTCACTAGAATATGAATGTATGTCACTGGTTTGTTTGCTTATGTAACCTGTACTCCATAGTTGATCTCCAAGTTTGCCCAATCAGAAATTGCACGCTCTACACATTAGGTGGGGGTGCCATAAGCGATGAGTAAACTTGAATAAACATTTGATTGACTGTGTTTCAAATTAATAAATACTAAATAAAGACATGCATGTTATCTTTCATAAAAGTTTTTTGAAGAGTGAAAGTCATTTGGCTTAATCTGTCAATTGAAAATCTTTTAAAATATTTCTCGTCCTTGAAAAGTATCCTTCGAGAACCTACATAGTTTCTTTTGTTTTTCTTCTTTTCATTTCTTCTTGCTACAAATGTGTGACTAACAACAACAACGAATACCTCTAAACCCTACACCGGGGCAATGACAGACACCATGTACAAGCTTCAAGCGAACCTAAGGGGTGATAAGAAGTTCTCACCTGGTAGGTTGAAAACCCGAAAGGGCGGCCTAGGAAAAGTTAGGATATATATATATATATATATATATGTATGTATGTGTGTGTGTATATATATATATAAGAGAAAAATGGAAATCAACGAGAAGAAAAGAAAAAAAGGAAACAATCAGGAGCGTGTTTATCAGAGGCTCTGTCCCAAAATCCAAACTGTAAGAGTCTCTAGTCAAGATTTGAAATGACACATGGTTGCATTTCTTTATCCTAAACACTAATTTATCCTTAGTTACCCACTCCGAGCCAAAGTGTAATTGTTTTCTAAAAAACCTAGAGTAGGAACCACTGCTAAATTGGTGGGAAAAGCAATGCAAGCAACTTGTGCGTGAGTTTTACTAAGCTCTAGGTTGGGCCTAAATGATGTTAAAGAAAGAAAATCCACCAAAGCAAAGCAAAGCAAAATGGGACAAAAGTTCTCCCAATTTCACAAGGAAGGCAAAAGTGCAATGATAGTTAATGTATAAGACAAATGAAGTAAAGCCCAGTCAAAAAAGCTAAAATGAATAAAAGTACCAATAAGGTGCTCAAGGTTCTCAATCTATATAACCCTTAAACACTCTTTGAGCCTATCTAACCTTCCTTTCATAGCCCTCTTAACCTGTGGCCATGCTACAAGCCCAATAAAGCCCATGTGGATAAAAGAAAGACTAATTTTTCTTTTGAGTTTGGATCCTGGAATGGAACACGCACGCGCTTGTGATTGTTAAGATAAAGATAAAGGAAGAAAAAAAACAAAAAAAAATAAGAGAATAGGTAATCAATATCCTGAGGTTCGTACTCACACAATTTGAGAAGAAAACTCATTCAACCAGGAGCTCGTGGAAGATGCCCGAAGGAAATTATGATAATAGGGTACATTCAACGTCAGTTGCTCGCATAGAGTCCCTAGGGTTCCATTCAAATCCATGGGTAGTTTTTGTCACATAAATCCTTTCGGGATCAACCAATGTGTTCAAGCTTCAAAGGGATCAATGGACACGTGGCATCCCTCTATCTTAAATCAGGAAAATTTGACTTGGTCATATACCAAAGTGTAACAATCTATTGCCCCCTTTCAATGGTCCATGCAGTCGGTCCCGAAGCATTCTATTTCCTTGTTGTGTAGAGTAATCAAATTTTTAAACAAAAAGAAAGGGACAAACCCTTGAATTAATATTTCAGTTGATTGATTAAATGTCAAATGGCTCCACTGTCATCTTCCAAAATTTCCAAGCAGTTGAATCAAACAAAACATACACTTTGAGGGAGTCTCCAAAGAGGTTTGTAAAAAACAGGATGAGGTTGCATGAATCATTACATCTTTTAGAAAGAAATAGTCAATACATGCCTTCCAAAAATAAATATAAAAAAGAAAAAGAAAGAAGAAGAAGACCAGCAAAGTAAAACAAGATAGAAAGAATGTCATGAGCATTGTGCAATTTAAGGTTCATCTCATCCTAGAATGTTGAAACTGAACATATCTCATTTTCATTTTCTTGACTCACAACCTGTTGCATTGCATTTTTGGGTACAAAGCCCACAATTACTGCATTTCAGGGCGAAGCTCGCATGTCTCTTTTCATTCATCATAATGCATTCCAAAACTCATATACTTCATATCAGGCTTTAAGTGCATAGTTTTCTCTCTATATGCCAGTTTTTAAAATCCAATGTCCTACCTTTTGAGTTTGGGATAGGTATCCCTTTTAGAGAGTCAACCTCTCGCTTTCTTAAAGGTTTATGCCTTTGGGTACCAGTACCTGTTGGCAAGTCTCATAAGACTCAACATCCTCTGCTTTATGTTTCATAGGACTCAATGTCCTCTGCTTTATGTTTCATAGGACTCAATGTCCTATGCTTTATGTTTCATAGGATTCAACATCCTCTATTTTTAGTTTCATAGAACTCAACATCCTTTGCTTTATGTTTCATAGGAATCAAAGTCCTCTGTTTTAGTTTCATAGGACGCAATGTCCTCTGCTTTATGTTTAATAGGACTCAACGTCCTTTGTTTTAGTTTCATAGGACTCAACATCCTCTTCTTTATGTTTCATAGGACTCAACATCCTTTGTTTTTATTTTCATAGGACTCAACTTCCTCTGCTTTATGTTTCATAAGACTCAACATCCTTTGTTTTTTAGTTTCAAAGGACTCCACTTCCTTTGCTTTATGTTTCATAGGACTCAATGTCCCCTGCTTTATATAGGACTCAACATCCTCTGTTTTTAGTTTCATAGGACTTAACACCCTTAACTTTATGTTTCATAGGACTCAACATCCTCTAGTTTAGTTTCATAGGACTCAACGTCCTCTGCTTTATGTTTCATAGGACTCAATGTCCTCTGCTTTTGTTTAGAGGACTCAAAGTCCTCTACATTTTGTTTCATGAGACTCGTTTTCATGCCTTGTCACATTGAACTCAAAGTTCTTTATTTTGTTGATACACCAAATCCTGTTTTTTTCGAAGATTCTTCATTCTCATGTTGTGATCTTTCGAATGATCATCCGAATAGAACTAATGTCTTTGTCTTTAGTTATCTATTATTGTTAATAAAAGATATGTAAAGAGGGGTAACTGTCAGACCCCATTTTTGTCTGGGCCCCCCCAAAAAAAGAAAAAATAATTAAAAAAAGAATAGTAATTAAAAAAAGGGAAAAAAGGAAAACGAACAGTAATGAAAAAAAAAAGAGGCCCCAAAGAGACCTAATGGGATTTCTTTGAGAGCCTATTAGGTCAAGAAGGAACAATAAACACGCATATAAAGCAAAGGCGACTCTGCGTTAATGAAATGAAAAAGCGGCATAGGTATCGATAGAAGAGGTCGAACAAATTACGTCGTGCCATTTGGCAACGCCGTTAGAGAAGGGAAAGGGGTCTTGAGGTAACCCCTCATTCCTTCACTCTTCCTCTTCTTCTCCTTCGTTTTTCTTTATTTCGTTTTGCGAAATCTGCTTGTGTGGTTCGTTTCTCTTGCCGATGGGCACCTTGGCTACTAGCGAAAGCATACAAGTCGCCGTGGTTGTTCTTTTATTTATTATTTTACTTTGTTTTGTTGTTATTCCTGTAGTCCTTTGTCTTATTTATTGTGCTTATGCTTCTTTTTCGATGGTTTCATTTTTTGGGCCAACTCCAACAAGGCCGCATCATGTCGTCGTGCCTCCATCACCGTCATCGTGACCCCATGGCTGCCTCGCACAGCCAGGCCCTGCGCTAGTGGGGCCAGGGGCCCTTACCACCCTCCGTGTTGGTGGCCCCTTTCCCGTGCCATTTTGGGGGCTTAAGCACCTACGGTTTTCCAAACCTTGTGATTATTTGATTAGTTATGATAATTAGTCTGTGTGATTATTTGAAAATTATCTTTGTCTTATTAAGAAGCTTCTTAAGATAAAAAAATATGAGATAATTTTTTATTTTCAAATATAAAGATAAAGAGATATTAAATTATTTTAAATAAAATCTTTTTTTTAAAGGTCCAAATCCATATCTCTTTAAGATTATAAATAGAAGCATCTACCTGATAGCAAAGGATATAAGACACAAATTAAAAAAATTCAAATCTAATTTTTAGATCAGAAAAGTAGGAAGGGAGTTTGCTCTTTAGAGTTTCATTAAACAAAAGTGGATAGTAGAGATTGGTCTTGGTATGGATACACATAGAGTCTTTACACTATTAAAAAAAATTGTGTTGCTTCAAGAATGCGCATTCAAGTACACAAACCTATTTTTTCTCTATTTATTATGTTTGTATATTTTAAATGCAAAATAGATCCTAATTTTTCGCTACAAATATTAGAAACACTTCTATGTAACTATCACAAACTTTGTGGTCACTCATCCTTAATAAAATTAGATTTTCTGTTAAAAAAAACTTGTTGATCTTCTGATATGTTTCTTCTTTCTACCCCGGTGAAGTAAAGGAAAGATTTATTGGCTTTTGCTTATAAGTTTTGATGACAAAATGAAGTTGGAATGCAAATCCGATATAACCAACCCACCCTTACTTGAAATCGATTCAAATCGAACCAGCTAAATGCGAATGTTGAACGAACAGATACAAGCCATCTTTTTTGCTGGTCAATTTCCATCATACTGAGATTTTTGAACTCCTGCTGCCCACCCTTACCAGAAAGAATACATCCTGGTATGATTAGCATGTCACTTCATCTCTTTTAACAAAGTTACTAAATGTCTATTCCACTTTTGAACTAACATGCATGGCCCATAAAATACATGAGTTTCAGAGAACTTTTTATTATTTTTCTTTATTGAAGAACTAACGTAATAGCGTAATGCAGTTTCAATGACATCTGTGAATAGTTAACTCTATTCACAGATTATTTAATTGTACGCGTTTCCCCGGAAAATAGAAATTTATATAATGTGATATGCATCACATGCATATCACTTTTAAACAACTCAGATTTTGAACTTGTGCGGTAGTTACTTGTATCCTACTAAATATATCCGCAGATTTTCTTGTCTGTGTGTTCCCACGTGTAATATATATATATATATATATATATATATATATATATATACACACACACGATATGCATCATACTAATAGAGAGAAAGAGTCTGACTTATTATACTTCACTCCTCATACTTTATTTTTTGAATTTCCGCGTTGCCCTCGTCTAATAGTAATTTATATAATATGATATGCACTATGCTAATATATGTTTATAGAGAGAGATTCTGACTTATACTCTACTCCTATTTTATTTTATATGCAATTTTGATAATATTAATAACTATATATATATATATATATATATATATATATATATACACATACGATATGCATCATACTAATAGAGAGAAAGAGTCTGACTTATTATACTTCACTCCTCATACTTTATTTTTTTAATTTCCGCGTTGCCCTCGTGTAATAGTAATTTATATAATATGATATGCACTATGCTAATACATGTTTATAGAGAGAGATTCTGACTTATACTCTACTCCTATTTTATTTTATACGCAATTTTGATAATATTAATAACTATATATATATATATATATATATATATATATATATATATATATATATATATACACACACATACGATATGCATCATACTAATAGAGAGAAAGAGTCTGACTTATTATACTTCACTCCTCATACTTTATTTTTTTAATTTCCGCGTTGCCCTCGTGTAATAGTAATTTATATAATATGATATGCACTATGCTAATACATGTTTATAGAGAGAGATTCTGACTTATACTCTACTCCTATTTTTTTTTTATATGCAATTTTGATAATATTAATAACTCTTCGTTTTTTATTTTATTATAAAGAATTTTAATATCTTTAGTATTTATTAACTATTTACATTTTAGATATAGTTTTTTCTTTTAATCCTCCTGTTTATCAAGAGATTTTTTTTTTCTTAACTAATCCAAAATTCGGTTCAAAGATAAATGAAATCTGACCAAAAATAGTTTCTCATGGTTAAAATTAAATATCTTGTATATCCTATAACTTTTGACTAAAATCTAACTGCCTGCGCTGACATTTATTTTTATTAAACATTATCAAAGAAAAAATAGATAAAATTTAAATAGATATATAAAAAAAAATTTAAAGTACTTGTTTCGGGCAATTTTTTTAATTTAAACATTTAATGCATATTTCGTTTGCCATTTGATATAAATCAATGCTATAACACAATTGTTACATTGAGGAATTTAATTCTAACTTGAAAAACTGATTAAATGTAAGTAACTTGAAGTGTTTTTTTTAGCAAAAGTAATTAAAAGTTTTAGTTTATACACTTTAATTGATTTATGTGAAAATTTTGTTCTTATAGTTTTAAATTTTTTATGTAATTAATATCTCTTTATCTATATAAAAAAAACAAAATAAAAACAAAACAAAACGATGGTTATTAATTAGATCAAGTTATATATATATATATATATATTTATAACAATTCATACACTCTACTATTAATTGAGTTAACTTTAGACATCTTTAGTTACATATATATGCATGCGACTTATGTTCTTAATTGTAGTATTGTCATCTAAATTAATTGCGAGTCAAGTACCTCTGATTTACATTATGTAAATTTAGCATAGATAGGTTTAACTTGATTAATTCTCACATTACATCATGATTAAAAGTTCAGTCGGTAACTATAAGTACGAAACTTTTACAACAATATGCTATTTAATTGGTACATATGTTTTTTAATGAGAACTTGAGAAATGTTATGCCAATAAAAAAAAAAAAGGATGGATGTATTAATTATCATGAAAAGAAACCAAAGGGACATATATAGTTGTATATATGGAGAGAGAGTAAGTGGTTTGATGATGGAGAATTGTTAAAAGAGACAGGAATTTACTTTTGTGGTTTTTTTTAATAAAAATATTTTGCCAATCAAAAAAGGGATGGAGGTATTATCAGAAAAAGAAAGAAAGAAAAGGGAGATATATAGTGGTATATTTGGAGAGAGAATAAGTGTGTTATTTTTATTTATTTAGTTGGAAAAAAAGAGAGATTCCAAAAATGAAGAGAGAAGAAGTTGCAAACTTTGGTTCACCTACTATTAGAAAAATTCTTCCTAATTAGTTTATTAATAAATGATTTGTGAGTGATGCAAACGTGTTTTAAGATTTAAATAATTTGTGTCAATGAATTAATAATGGAGTAAATGTTTTAAAGATTTCCTATTAAAAAATTATTCAAATTTTTTAATCCGATTAATGACCTGTTTTAACATTATAATGTGGTACACGGATGAGGCACCTTCTCGACTATTTCGTCCTAGACCGATTCCAAAATTTCACGTGTTGAGGGTGTATTTTTATATAATTGTCTTTTAACTTCCCAAATAAATCAGGGTGGTTTCTCTATAGTCAAGCAATGAGATGTAGACATTTTTTCTTATTGCAAATTCACCAATTTAATGGAAGCTATTTTTATGTTAAAATACGTTACGCATCTCATATTGTCATCACATTGTATATATATGTCACAACAATCCCTTTTAACTACACTTTCTTCTTGACTTCCTTTTGCCCCTTCCACTCTCTCACCCAAGCCAAAGGAACAAGAACAACAACAAAGTAACGTGAAAAGAGAATTTCCAGATGGAGGCGATCTTTCCAGTGGTGGATTTCCAGAAGCTTTCAGAGGAAGAAGAGCGCAACAAGCTAAGAGAAGCATGTGAAAAACCAGGATGTTTCAGGATCATCAACCACCCCATTCCACTAACACTCATGGCTGAAATGAAGTCAGTGGTTAAATACTTGCATGACCTTCCCACGGAAATCAAAATGCGCAACAAACCCATAGAGCCTCACAGTGGCTATAGGGCAGCGTTTTCATCAAATAGTCCTCTATACGAGGGCATGGGAATATACGACATGCATGAATCACCACAAGCAGTTGAAGAGTTCTGCTCCCAATTGGAAGTGCCACCCCGTCACAGGTTCCTTTATTTTACTCTCACTCAGCCCTTTTACTAGAGATTTTACTCTTGTAGAATTTTTTATATAAGCAAAATATATTATTAGTAACATTCCAACCTTGGCACAAGAAGTACAAGTGCAAGGGGTCACTCACGAGAACTAGCTCAGTTGATTTTGGTTGAACAGTATTTCTAACTTATTGTAGATTTTTTGATACCTATACTCGATCTTTATGGATAAAAAAATGGAAGAAGTGGGGTAAAAACATAGAGTACATAAAAAGTATCCCCACCTAAAAAACGTAACCAGCTCATGAAAAAGAAAATAACCATTACCCCCATCACAGGTTTCCTTTATGGAGAACCCTCACACACCAAATACATACCATAAGCACAAAATTAGGTGCTACCGACTATAGCAAGTAACAATTGGTTACATTGAAAAAAAATATTTGCTAAAATACGTTTGTCTCTTCTTTGTGTGATTTGCTAAAATAGGACCAACTACACAGATTGAACAAAACACGAAGTGCACAAAATGATACAAGATGCCCCCTTATTCTACCATTGTGAGTCTCACGGTCATTGTTGTTAAAACAACAACATTAATTAGGTAGTCATTGAAGATAGCCACAACACACAACCCAAATATGAGAGAATCCCGCACATGTCTCAGATCTGAGAATTTTTGTTTCGTGATTCAGTTGATATTTGAGGAAGGATTATGTTTGTTGTGGCTTGAAGCAGATAGAGTTTAGAAGATACGACGAAATGTTGATCTGAGCGACAAAACATATGTTTAAAAAATAGGATGATAGATTTTTTTTTTTTTTAAGATAAAAATAAAATCAGAGATAGGACTCGACTAAAATTTTAGAAGATATATAGGACGATAGGAGAGAGCACAATGATTTCTTACATATGTTTTAAAATATTACCTCTCAACTACAGTAAAATATATGATCTGAATAGTCGATTCTTAATTATTATATCTATAAGAAAAAAATTGACATGTAACTAGTGGGCCATATAATAGCCAGGGCTTTAGAAATTACTTTAAAAGTGTTGCTTTGCAGTTTGAGTGGACTGAAATAATTAATAACTACATCAAAATTATTAAATTAAAAAATAATGAATCAATTACTCTTTCACTGTAAACTATCATTACTAGAAATTTCGCGTTTAAGGATATAATTGGAATTTTTTCTAATTCTCTCACCTTCACTATTTGATATTCTCAACAACTCTTTCTTCTCTTAGTGGAAAGTGCATTTCACACACCTCCATATGTATAGCTAACCCAAAAATATGTATCTCAATCATCTTAAACAACATTTATTCTTATCTTTATATATATATATATATATATATATATATATATGATTTTCTTAATTATCTATTCATTTAAATTTAAATTATATGCTATAAATAAAAAATATAATTTACTAAAGTCAAAGGGCGACAGGTTAGAGATTGGTCCAAAACGTATATCCTGCTCCAACTATTTTAAATTCAGTCGTTAAGTGTGAAAAAGTATGAAAAGTTTAGCAACTATATGCTATTTGATACGTAGGATTTTCTTATGAAAAGAGTTTTGAATTTGCTTTTAACCAATCGAAAAAGGGATAAATGTGTATGTAGAGAGAGAATAAGTGGTTTCGTAATGGAGAAAAGTTGTTATATAGAAGAGAGCGAGAAGAATTTAGTTTTGTGTGTTTTAACGAAATATGCTCCCTATCATTTTTAGATCTTTAACCAAATGTTTAGATTGGGTAATTTTGGATAAGAAATGGGAGATATTGTATGATTTTCACCTATTTACTTGGTAGAGAAATGAGAGTGGAGAAACAACGAAATTTAGTGGTTACTATCACTAAAGAAATCTTTTCTCATTTTTCTTGAATGAGAGATTATTTGTCGGTGCAAATGTCTCTCTCTTTTAATTTTTTTATGTTGTATGAGCAATGTAATGGTAAAGACGGGATACAAAAAAAAATCGGGGCCAAAAGAAAGTATTGATTAGAAAAAAAATTAAGAGTGTATTTTGGGGATAAAATATATATTTACGCTCTATTTTTATCATTATATTTCTTTTTTTTCTATTTCACTTTAAAATTCAAATTAATTAAGATCGAGTTTGATATTATATTTTTAACATTGATTATATTGGATTTGTTTGTTTCACAGGCAAATAATAGAAAAATATGGGCAAGCAATTCATGACTTGGCATCAAGTGTATCACAAAAGATGGCTGAGTCTTTGGGTATAATGGATATTGATTTCATGGACTGGCCATTCATTCTAAGGACTATTAAATATAATTTCACCCCAGATAATATAGGTGAAATGGGAGTAGAACTGCACTCAGATCAAGGATATATGACCCTACTTCAAGATGATGAAACTGTTAGTGGTCTTGAGATTATGGATGATTTTGGCTCATTTAAGGCAGTTCCTCCCAAACCAGGGTCCTTCCTTTGCATTGTTGGAGATGTTGGACACGTAAGCATATCCTAACAAATTAATTATTTATTTGCCTCACATTAATGAAATCTTATTTTAATTTTGTACACTTCATGTATGCTCTTGAAAATAAATATATCTTTGTATAGGTTTGGAGCAATGCAAAATTTTGGAACGCTAGGCATCGTGTAATATGCAAGGAAACAGGTACTCGTTATTCATTTGGTGCATTTATGTTAGCATCAAGGGATGGCAATGTTGAGGCCCCGGAAAAATTGGTGGAAGTAGACCATGCACGACGCTATCGACCATTTAAGTATGAAGATTTGAGGGATTTTAGAATCAGCACAGGAAAGAGAGTTGGTGAATTCCTTGATCGATATCGCATTGTTTAGTTATTCGTATGCATGAAAACACATCGCCACCTTATCTTTATATTGAAAAATATAGACGGGGATAAATTAATAAATGTTCCATCCAATTTACTAGATACTTTGGTGTCTTTGTTTGCTCATGAATCCTAATTCATTATGTTTTAATTTAGATTATTTTATTTTGTTTTTTTATACTTTATTTGAGTTATGTTACTATTGAGCTTGTTATAAACCAAGAAAAGTCTATATATGCAGGTTATGCGATGAGTTTGAGTTGTGATCATCAATGCCATGGTTGATATCACAACAATAAATTAAAGTATTATTCACAAAATTTTTGTCACTATTTATAAAGATTGTCACTAATGCTTGTGTCACTAAAATTTTACTCATGATTTTCTAAAAATGACATGTAAATTGTTTTGTCAATATCGTTAAGTACTTTTGTAGTGTCTATATCTGCTAACAAAATATTTAACGAGTCTTTAGACTCAACAAAGTATTTCTCACAAACTTTTTGTCACTACTCATAAAGATTGTCACTAATACTTGTGTCACTAAAATTTTGCTGATGATTTTTTAAAAATTACATGTAAATTGTTTTGTCAATACCGTTAAATACTTTTGTAGTGTTTATATATCTGATAACAAAATATTTAATAAGTCTTTAGACTTATTCAAAATCTTAAGTAATACTATTAGGGAATACACGGTGAGAAGATGAGGAAAAATAATATCAATTGAAATAACTAGAGATGTATGTAAAAGAGATTCTCACTTGAATTTCGTCACAATTGATAAAGATTGTTACTAATACTTGTGTCACTAAAATTTTGCCATTGATTTCTTAAAAATTACATGTAAATTGCTTTGTCAATACCGTTAAGTTTTTTTGTAGTGTATATATCTATCAACAAAATATTTAATGAGTCTTTAGACATATTAAAAATCGTAAGTAATATTGTTAGGGAATATATGCTGAGAAGATGAGGAAAAATAATATTAGTTGAAATAGCTAGAGACGTATGTCGAAGAGATTCACACTTGAATTTCATCACTATTGATAAGATTTTCACTAATACTTGTGTCACTAAAATTTTGCTAATGATTTTTTTAAAATTACATGTAAATTGCTTTGTCAATACTGTTAAGTTTTTTTGTACACATCTGCTAACAAAAATTTAATGAGTCTTTAGACATTTTCAAAATCTTAAGTAATATTGTTAGGGAATATATGGTGAGAAGATGGGGAAAAATAATATAAGTTGAAATAGCTAGAGACACATGTGGAGGAGATTCACACTTGAAGGGAAAATTGTTGAAGTTCAAGTGTGAAGGTGAAGTCTCACATTGGATAGAAATGAAGAAGTTAAGCAATATATAAGTGAGAAAGAACCACAAACCTAATGCCTTAAGGTTTTAGTGGTAGTGTGGTTTCACTTGTTTGGTGTGTTCTCATGGTCCATTAGTGTAGATCTCTCTTATTTTACGTTAGTTAAATAACTAAGCAAAACACAACCTCTTTATATTGTATATAGAGTAATATGATACATACTTAACACACTAACAAATATCTCATTTAACACTATCTTTACAATGATTACTAATTATAACCATTCACATGTAGGTGTTAGGGCAAGATTTTAACATTAGCCTGCTATATTTTCACCCTTTTAACATCTCGAGCTTGTTTACCGAACAATGTTT
The DNA here is from genome assembly GCA_007407185.1 of Glycine tomentella. Classification (NCBI taxonomy): domain Eukaryota; kingdom Viridiplantae; phylum Streptophyta; class Magnoliopsida; order Fabales; family Fabaceae; genus Glycine; species Glycine tomentella. Next base: position 350,675 of record PYAF01005705.1, read on the forward strand.
AGTGGCAGTAATGGCCAAAGCTAGTTTATACTCCCCACAACACGGCTTCATGAATAACAAGGCCATGGTTTATATTGATAAGGGAGGAAGTGTGAATGAGCCATATTTGGTCATTGTTGAACTGTAATATGCAAATGATTCCATTATGTTTGACGAAGTGTGTTATGAGAATCTATGGACTGTTAAAGCCATTTTAAGAAGCTTTAAGCTTGTGTCGAATTTAATAGTGAATTTCTCAGAAAGAAAATTGTATGGGGTCAATGTGCATGATAAATTTTTAGATGTTGCATATGATTTTATTTTTTTGCATTACTCCATAGCTTGGTTTCCTTTTAAATTCCTAGGTATTCCAATAAACCATAATGTCAAAAGTGTATCTACTTGGGATCCAGTTGTGAATCTCTTTCGAAAGAGGCTCGCAGAATGGAAGGGACATCATATATTTGTAGGTGGAAAAGATATTTTGATAAATTATGAGTTGTCTATTCTACCTGTGTATTTCTTCTCTTTTTATAAGGCTTCTAAGAAGATGATTTTTGAATTAACTAGATTGTAACACAATTTTTTTTGGATTGGTTTAGCATATTCCAACATGATCAATTGGATGAGTTGGGATACTATTTGTAACACCCTCAATTGTTAGCATCTTGACGACTCACACTCTATGACACTTCACACGATGATACTTTACTCAACTTTTTTGTTGGTCAGAACCCTTCGTAGGTAGCATTTTCAGTCACATCAATAACTAGTCCAAAATCTTTCAGCACCAATGATTGCCCCCACAAAACAACACGATACATTTCAACGTGCTTTGTCCTACTCACACACTTCCAAGGTAATTTCCTAGAAGGTAACCTATCCCATAAATACTTCAAAACAAACATGCTTAACTTGGAGTTCTTAAATGATGAAATATAAAAAAAGTATATGCATTTTGTTTGTATAGGTAGTACTAGTTAATTCCTTTACGTGACTCTCAATTGTATATTCCCACACCTATAAAGCCTCTAGATCCCTCTCATTTCAATCGGGATTTTACATGCCCATCAAGTTTTACTTGGTTTGTCCTTGAACCACACTATACTCGCAGATAGCCTTGCTATGATACCATTTGTAACGTCTTTCTAATTGTAAAGGTGGTTTGGGTGTGAAAAACTTGGAGGCTTTTGACATAACCTCATGGAAAAATGGAGATGGTGTTTCCTAATTGATAACGATGCTACATTGCATCTTTTTTTTTGTTTCAAGTATAGGAGAATTGATTCATGCTCTACCAATTTCTTAGATCAGAGAAGTGCATCTAGATGGTGGAAGGATATTATGACAGTAGACGAGCTTGGAGGTTGATTTAAAAATTCTATTTCTAGAAAGGTAGGAGATGGTTCAACAACTCTATTTTGGAAGGATATATGGGTTTGAGATACATGTTTGATGTCTTCTTTTCCAAGACTTTATCCAATCACACGGTATAGTATTGTTTCTAATTTGGGTGAGTGAACGTGTTTTGGGTGGCAGTGGAAATGGGATTGGACACTTATCTTTTTAGTTGGGAGGATGAAATTTTGCATTAGTTAGAACAAACTTTGTCTGATGTTTCTTTGGTAGTGATGAGCTATCCAGATTCTTGGATTTGGTTGAGTTCAACTAATCATATTTTTCTTATTACTTCAGCATATATTCATGTGTGTAATGCTTTGGTAGTGAATTCTTATCAGCATAGGTTTCTCTCTAAGAGCTTTTGGAAGTGTGTCGTGCCTTCAAAAATCTAGGTTTTTTCTAGGAAGTTTTTATGAAAAAGATTACCAACTCGTGAGGCATTATTGCATAGAGGAGTGGTTGTTAATCATTTTGGTTGTGTGTTTTGTGATCATGAGCTGAAGAGTTTGGATCATCTTTTTGTGCAGTGCAATTATTCTCATTAGGTGTGGAATAAGGTTTTTAATTGGTTGGGTTTAGCATGGTCCAATTGAATATGGTGCAAAAACACTATTCTCAATTTGGCTCTTTATTTTATGGAAAGAAAATGTGAAATGTTAGATTCCTTCGTAGGTATGCAACATGTTTGTGCTTATGGTTGCTGCAAAATTCCATTATATTTAAGGGTGCTGCTCTTCCTTAGGTTTAGAGTGGTCTAAGTCACATTGTGACATTATCATGGACTCGGATGATATATAAGGGTCATTGTACTAGTAATTTGTCTTTTGCAAGTTGGTGTTTGAATCCTTTATTGTGCTTTTTATCCTAGATATGGTTTTCTTTGCCATATGTTCTGGCTTAATTTTGTGAGGTTTTAAGCATTACATTATGTAATTCCTTACATCAAGGGGGACATTTCATGCCTTTTTAATAATATTTGATTTGTCTTTGGAAAAATAAAATGGGTCACTAGATTTCAGAAGGGAGGGAAAAAGGGTGAAATTAGTAGCGGTGAGGCTGTGAAATGGAAAGGGGAAAAAGGAAAGAGGAAAGAAACTGAATTGTAGAGGAATAAGAATTGAGAAGGGATTTTTTTTAACTATTCTATCTTATTTTAGCTAGGTAAGTCTTAGTTGGTTTTCTAGGGTGATATGACAGGTAGAGGGAATGGAATTTTCAGCCTAAAAATTGAAATTTTTAGAGGGAAGGGAGAGATTATTTTGTGGAGAAAATAGAGGAAAGTATTGGATGAAAGAAGATAAATATTTACATAATAGAGTGAAGAATTTGGGAAAGGGACAATTAGAAAGGAAATTTTAGTTTGAAAGATTAAAGACACTATGGAGAAAAAAATTAGTAATTGATAAAGAAGAAACTTTGAGGACTTAAACTTTTTAAAAAAAATTAATTTTAGATTTTATATCATTATTGTTTTTTACAAATCTAATATATTTATTCATTAAAATGATGAAAATCATTAAAATGAATGAAGATTTATACAATCTAATAAATAAAAGATATACTAGTAACTACTATAATTATAGATTTTTAACGTTTGATGCAAATATAAAATAATTTCACACTGCAAAGACCATAATCCACATCGCAGTATGTAACGACCTAATATATCTCTAGATAATTTTTGTTAGTGTTTATTTTTAAGGAGCATATATTAGTAAAAATTTTGAATACGTATAAATTTTATAGTTGTAATCCTAATTCATTAAACATAATTTGATCATGGTTACATCGTACATCACTTCTTGTTATACAACTTACGAGATTCACCTTACACAACCATAGTCACTAGTTAGCATACAATAGATAAAGATTATACATCACCATAATTTCTAATACCCTAAAACATAAGAGTACTAGGAAACCCAGTAGCTATCTATTTACTAGATACGATCCTTATTTACTTTCCATATGCCAAAATACTCTTTTTTCAGCTCAGAAATTTTCACCTACACTCTCCTCAACATCAAACTCATTATTCATATTCATGTTTGCTCCATAACCTGGTACCAAGGGAGGATACACGTTATGGTTGCTAGAAGAGATGTTAATAGGTTCCATTGGTTGATTAGGGTAAGCATGAGCAAACTAAAGGAAATGATCATTAGGATTAAACATGTCATTAAGAACTGATACAGGAAAATGGGTTCTAGAATATACATAAACGCGGATAACAGGGTGCATGGTAAAAATATAGCAGTTTCTATCTTCATCTCTATACCACCAACAGTCCAGGGCATCAAGGAAAATGATCATTGTTGTCATCTATAAATAAAAAAATGAAACAAATCTAATGAGAAATAAAATTTCTTAGTAGGCAAAACTAACCCATCAAATAAGTTAGTACGTTAGTAATTCATCATTAAATTCCAATCCCGGACCAATTAGAAACAAAAATAAATAGAAACAAAGTTCCAATAAAAGGAACCCACAGACCATATTCTTCTCCAATCTGAGTTTTGCTCACGTCTTGAATGAATTCAAGAACATATTCAAAGAAATTCTGACCGAAAGCGGGATTATAGATGTGAAAGAATATTTTTGGTAAAAGTAATTATTGATAATTTGTAATAAAAGACTCGACTCTTACTACAAATCCATTTTCTAAACTTATCTTATATATCTCCTCACAAAAACTTCATTTTTTAGAAACTTAGTATTAAAAGAAACAAACAACATGTATGTATGATGAAATTCTAGAGTACACATAGTCTCCACATATCGTATTGTATGTAGTTATATCTCGTACTAGATGTAGTACGCTACGATCGTCTTACACAAACAATGCATGATCAATTCCATGTTTTTCCACCTGGTCTCCACATCTCGTACTGGATGTAGTATCAGATTCTGTTTCACAAATCTCGTATTGGACTTGAAAACATGAATCAAATTAGTGGGACAAATTGATGCTTTAATAGACATAAAAGTTCTTCATTTAAATATCCATTCATTTGCCAAATTGCTTCTACGTTCTAAACTTGCCTGAATTTTGTTACCTAATGCAAGGTTGTGAACATATTCACAATGTACAAGGACATCTTACTAGACCAGAGATAGCATAAAACGAAATGCTGCCAGCAGATCACCAAGAAGTAACCTTTCAATCCTTAATGTTCTTTGTTAGCATGTGATTAATAGTATCTATAAAACTTTTCTTGTTATTAACAATATTCATCATTTCACTTTGTTTAATTTCGTTATTTAGTTATGTTTTAACTTACATTAAAATTTTTGTTTAAGCTCTTAATGTATCTTTTAAAATTACAAGATGGAAAATAAAAAAATAGGCCATATTTTTTTAAAATGATATTGTACATCAGTTATGTAATAAACGATATAGAAAGTGACTATACAACATCGGTTATACGAAAAACCAATGTGGAAAAAGTAATTTCTACATCGGTTTTAATGAAAAACCAATGTTATCGTAAGCCTGACAACATCGATTTTCTAAAAAATCGATATTGTAAGGTGTACGATAACATCGATTTTTAGAAAAACCGATGTTGATTTTTGCATGTTTTACATTTTTTTGTTTATTTCTTATTATACGACATCGGTTTTCCTTAAAAATCGATGTTGTATAGTGTATGTTAACATCGATTTTTCGATTTTCAAAAATCGATGTTAACATTGATACTTTTAACGTTGGTGGTTTCAACATCGGTTCAAAATCGATGTTAAAAGTCAAAATAACCAATGTTAAAAGCTTATTTTCTAATAGTGCTTAATTAAAATTGAATACTAGCCTATCTTAGGTGAACTTGTGTCCAAATCTTCCAAGTAGTGGCTATATCCTTTAATTCTTTGAAAGAGATGGGTCTTAGGATAGTTTAGATTTAGAGAAAAGAAAGAAATATAAGTCTAGGACAAGAGAATATAGGTCACGATTATTTAGGGCACAAGGAGAAAGTGTGAAAATGATAGCAAAGTACAAAGGAGAATGGAATTGGCCTTGTGGGTTGTGTGCTAGCTTACATGCATAATTTTTGTGTGTTGTACTAATCTATTTATATTAGGTGAATTAGTTAGGATTTGACTAAGTTAGAGGTTAGTTTTGTCCTAATTCAACTAAATAATTATTACCTAAGGTAAAATCTTAAAAGTTTTGTCCTTGTGCATTAAATGTCAACTTATCTTTAATTAAAGCTAGATTCTTTAGTGCTTGGGTGGCTATAGCACGTGGAATATAATGGAGCCTTCATGAAGACAATTTTGATTGGTTCTAAGCTTGGCTGAAACATTTAGCTCTTGTGCCAAATTTCCAAGTGCTACACGTTGCCAAAACAAGATTTTCACTTCCAAATAGCTTAGAAATTTACACCTATAGCTTGCTTTGTTTTAGGCTTTTGTTTCTTTTAATTTATTCCAGGTGTACTTCATGTAGTTTTGTGTTACTAAGGTAGTTTCTTAGGTGATATTAAGCTCCTAGTCCACATCTTACATGTGCTAGGGTATGTTTCTTTCTTAATTTTACTAATCACAACTAGATACATACTAAACATTTCTAAATTTTTTACTTGAATTCATTAGCTTTATCATATCCTTCTTGTATCAAATTATCATCACACTTCCATAATTAATTTAAAGATGAATACAAGCTTAAGATAACAAAAAATTGAGGATGTTACACAGTAGGCACATTGCTTGCAACCATGACCGCAATCACGACCTCAACCTTGGGTTGAAGATATGCCTCCTACTTTGAAGGGTTTACTTTGTTTCCACATGTTTCCAATAAGTAGAGACTATGTTACATTCCACCTCATGGACATTCTTAATTACTAGCAGAAACGCAGGAGTTATTGCATTTGTGTGTCTTCATTTCGATTTTTGCTATGCATTTGGTTGCATTAAAATTAATATATTTTTACAATTTATCTTATTATGCATTGATGTGTTTTAATTTAGTATACTTTCTGAATACATATTTATATATATATATATATATATATATAGAGAGAGAGAGAGAGAGAGAGAAAATTGTCAAAGGTATTAAAATATTTTTATACAAGGACTTTTAATAATAAATTTGAAACTTTTTAATAGTATTTTTATATAAACATTGTTGAAATAATTCTTTTTTACATTACATAATAAATTTCAATTCTCGTTTTCTTTATATTTATGATTTATATAAGGATATTCAATTTATTTTCTTAAGTATATGTCGTTACAATTTAGTCCTAAAATAAAGCTTTTTTTATTTTTAACAAAGTTTTCAAATACTCGAGATATATTAACGTAATTTTATTCGAGAAAAAATAATAGAATTTTTTTATTTTATTTTTATGTTATAATACTTAAAGTAATATTTTATCCTTAAGAAAATAAAAAAGATTAAGAAAAAAAATTAGATCCCTCGATTTATTAGCAAAATACAGGGAACAAAATTAAAGTCCTAATGTATTTAGAATATTTTTAAATTATTTTCTTTGTCTCTTTTCAATTATTATTAAGAAAAATTAGTGTAGCATTTTTTTTCTAATTCTTACTCATTCAAAATTAGTCCATAATTAAAATCTAAAAAATAAAAACACAAATAAACGCACACACTTGAACCACCTTAGCTTCTTGGCTTTTTTAAAAATAACTACTATTATTTTAAAATTTTCAATTTAATTTAAAAATTCCAAACTACTATTATTTAAAATCTGTCATTTGTTTTTTAATTTTAAAATCCAAACTCTTCATTACTCTCATATTGACAATTTAATTAAACGACCATTATTTAAACACTCCCAAGGTTTTCAAATTTTAAAACTTCAAACTACCCCACTACATTGTAACAAAAGAATAGTAGTCAACATACATCAAAAAAATCTTGTGATGCTACCTTTCTATTCAAAGGATAACCAACAATTGGAGGTTAAGAAGCAAAGTAAACACACATGGGTTCCACTAGTGGGAATCCTTGCCTCTCTATGTTAGGAAACCTTCTTTAGAGAAATCATCGCACTACTAAAAAATAAATTTTTAACGTCGTCATTTTAACATTGATTTTATAAAAATCGATGTTAAAAATAACGCGGTGGCATAATTGTAAATAAGTTGTGTACTGTTCATTAACATTGGTTTTAAAAAAACTGATGTTGTGTGTCAATATTAACATTGGTTTTTAAAAAATCAATGTTGTTTGTTGAAATGTTCTGCTCTTTAATTTTCTTCCTTCATTTTCAATTTCGTGAATCTAGGGTTTCGCAACTCCAACTCTCACTGTTTATCGGCTTCCACATGATTTAGTGTTTCCTCTCTTATGTTGGCCGACTTTCGCCCCCTCTTCTGGGGCCGTTTCTTGGGCTCCACAACCTGTTTCGTCGTTGAAGCTTACAAATCTGAGTGATCTGAATCACCGTGACTAAGACAAGCATCACTAACTGATTTTATTTTGCAGAAATCATCGTCAATGCTGCTTCAAGAAACCACTGAGGACCTCTTGTTTTTTTTGTTCTCCTCAATCGCAACAACGCTAAAAAAGAAATCCCATTGTAAGAGCTCTTCTTGCTCTCCCCAAAGCTCGAAATTTCATTGGATTCAGATTTCAATTGAATTCAAAATGTTCAATTCCCTTTGGAAGAAACATGGATCTTAGAATTGGGACGTGAACAACAACAGCAACAACAGCGCTAGGGCTTTTAGTTAGGGTATTGAAACTAGGGGTTTCGAAATGCATCATCTAGTTAATTGTCAAATTTGGTGGCACAACGGTGGAAGAGTCTTTGATTTCAATGTTGAGCCAGGGCGAGGAAGGGTCATTCTCACCTTGATTGGTGGTGACAACACAATTCTATCCAACATGGACCAAGCTTCCTTAAACAGTGCACTTGATAAGCTTGTCAGAAAGGTGATTTGAAATTTCTACCATAAGTATATGATAATTGTGAAATCCATCTGAAACTTGAATGGAAAACTTGAATGGCCCCAAAGTTGTTGAAGCTGGAGATCTTTGTGATTTGAAATTCCTTTCCATTTATTCCATGACATTTGTTGATCAAGTTTTTTTTTCTTTTTACCGTTCATTATTTCCATATATCATAATAAAATATATTGTTAAAGAAACTGTAGCTTGCCTTGAAAGTAAGACTTTTTCTATTTTTCTTTTTGAATTAGATATTCATTGACTAGATAATTGAACATAAAAGGTTTGAACAAGTGAAACTTCAGCTATATATGTTGTAGTTAGCTTATCCTTGAACGAAGGAGAAGTTGATTAGGATGCATAGTGAAGTTTTCATTGCGGTAGGTAGTTGTTTTTTCTTCCAGCTAAGTTTCTGTCCAGATTTGGTGTCTTAGGACTCATACTTTAGGTGATAGTTCTTCAATCAATTTGGTGAGCTTTAATATATTAAATTTTACCTTTAAGAGATTTTATATAGCATATACAGTGGGAACTGGGATGGTTGGTCTTAGATATTTTTAAGGTCCAACTTACCAACTTGTAGTCATAAAACTCCAACTAATGCACTAGCAGCATTACTTGTTTATACACAAACTTGAACTTTTCAAAATAGTATCTATATACTCTATAAAAGTGTACGAAGGTTTCTTAAATGAGACTACTATACTGTATGTTATAATAGTAAAAATAAGTGAAGAATTGTCCTGGTATCAGGTATTGATCTAAAGTAGGAAATGTTCTAATTTTCTTTATCCTAGTCCTAGCTTAGGAAGCTTGAAGGAATTTCCTATAATCAATTAGTGATATAAAGAACATGATACTTCTTTTAGCTAGCCAAAGACTACGAAACATACGGAACAATTTAGTGGGAAAACTATATACATAGCATAATTTAATTATGTACTTTCTAAGTATCTAAACTTAAGTAATTTATAGACAAGAATATTGACCTTAGAAAGTTGGAAGAAATAATCACGTGAGGTATTAATGAGTGACATGAAATTTAGCCGAGTATGCAGATTTTAGTTTTCAGCCAAGTGAAAAAATTGAGTTTGCAAATTCCCATGTATCTAGAAATAAAATATCTATTCGATTTAGAGTTCTGTTGATGTTCTGATGCTCCTAAATATCATGTGAAAAAGTGTTATAAATAATATGGCTTGCCCACCACATTGAGTATGTACTATTGTGGGCACACCTATGCTACCTACCTTTTTTTGTTATTATATATCTTTCTTGTTCTTTTTATTTAAAGTTATCTTTTTTAATTTATATTTTTCGTTGTAAAATATATACGAAAAAGGGACCAATATTTGTTTGGATATATGATTGTATGAGTATTTATATTAATTTTTGATATAAGAAAATATCACATATTGTTAATAGAAGTGCATTAAAATTTTTTGTTTAAATTTTTAGTGTGTCTTTTAATATTATAAGGAGAGAAATAAAGAGAATATGTCATCTTTTTTTAAAAAAAATATAATATTCTACATCGATTCTGTAATAAACGATATAGGAAGTGAATATACAACATCGGTTATAGGAAAAACCAATGTGAAAAAGACACTTTCTACATCGATTTTAGACAAAACTGATGTAAATACTATACAACATCGGTTTTTGTAGAATCGATGTAAAAATGTCTTTTCTACATTGATTTTTGTAGAACCGATGATATTTTGTAGCTTACAACATCAATTTCTCCATAAACCATTGTTGTGGTTACACGACAACATCGATTTTTAAGAAAATCGATATTTTCATGTGCAAAATAGGAAAACTAATATTGTCAAGTACAACATCGATTTTCCTAAAAACTGATGTTGATTTTTTCATATTTTACATTTTTTTGGTTTATTTCTTATTATATGATATCGATTTTCTTAAAAATCAATGTTGTGTAGTATATGTTAAAATCAGTTTTTGAAATCCGATGTTAACATTGATACTTTTAACGTCAGTAGTTTCAACATCGGTTAAAAATCAATGTTGAAAGTAAAAAACAGCCGATGTTAAAAGCCTATTTTCTAGTAGTGTGGGTCTTTGTTTTCTTTCTTTTGATGTATCTTGGTTTTTTGGGTTGGATGGAGAGACCTAGGACCTCTCCTTCTCCTTTATCTAATAGTGCTCAAATTTTTCATGCCTTTAAGATGATGGTAGCTACACTACACTAGCAAAGTATCACAATGGCTCAGCAGCATCAAACAACTCTGGCTTAGCTTGAGCTAGCTCGATTGGTCTAAGGTAAACCAAACTGTTGTTTGATACACGTCAAAGTTACCAGATTTTCATATGCATTTTGTGACATTTATTTAGAATTTTAGTTAACTTTAGGTCTTGTTTTGAATCAAATTAGCTTTAAATTCAATTTTTACTTTGTCTTAGGTAGAATTGTATGTTTTAGTTATTTTTAATGAGTTTTTATAGTTTTTCAAGAAAAAAGGTCATTCTGACTAGAGCTTTTAAGGCCCAAAATCAACATAAAATTATGGAAGGAGAAATTGTGAAAATTGAAGATAAAAGCTAAGAAAATCAAGAGCAAGATATTTTTCAAGGATAAATCAGTTGAGGAAGATGTTGATTACTTGAATTAATTAGAGATATTATTTGTTTGTAATTTCTTGTGATTATCTTCTTAATTAAACCCAACTACAATTCTATAAATACAAGGTTAGACATTCATTGTAATAGTATAGAAGTTCTTAGCAATTCTTAGAATTATATTTTAGACTTCCACATACTAGACACCTTCATTATTCCATTAGACATTATAGGTTTTATTGTATTATTTTTATGAGTGTAATTCCTTCGACCTAGTAGAGGAAAGGATGAACCTTATTTCACTTTAATTCTATCAATTCAATACTTCATCTTCAGTTCTTTATTTGTTTCCGTACTTAATGCTTTTACTTGATTAGTCATCTTATAGATGAATTCAACAATTGACTTGCACTTTGGCGAGCCTTCTTGAAACTCAAACATGAATCAAGTACTTAATTGGGATTACCTCTAGGGATAGAATAATATTGGTTAAGCCTTGCTAATTCTCAACCATTAATGTTGATTGCTTCTGTCGGTATGTCCAAGGAATTGGGTATCGAGCAAATAGTTTAGAATCTGTGACCATGCAAGAGCTGGGGTAAAATATATTAGTGAATTGGGGATGAGCAAGATAGATGAGTAGAGAATTTTGAAGTTACAATGGATCAAGCGAATTCCAAGTCCAAACCTAGACACATTCATCAAGATTGACGTCACCATCCAAGTCTAGTATTTCTATCTTTACATAATTATTTTTGTCATTTAATTTTTATTACACTTTATTTTATGTTATTTATTTCTTGACAATCACAAAAAAAATATAAAAACTCAGTTCTTAGTTAAATAATTACATGAAATCCCTCATTTATTCTTTTGGGAGACGACCTGGACAATAGTTCAGTTACTACATCATGATTAGGTTACACTTGGCCTATAAGTTGAATCTAACACGAAATAAAATCCTAATATTGTTCCTCAGGAGTTTCAAGGTGTTACAGAGTTTAGGAGGAATGGTCTTACTTAGTTCACGGGAGACTATGATCCAAATGTAGCTGATCATTATATTAGAGAGCAAAAGAAGATATTTCGTGCTATGGCTTGTCCTGAGGACAAGAAGGTTACCTATGTGGTGTTCATGCCAACTAGTGAGGCAGAGTTTTGTTGGCATGGAACCTAATAGATAATGGAAGCTTGTGGGGAAGCCCTAACTTTGTGAACTTCAAGGAACACTTTTTGGCAAGTACTTTTAAGAGAGGGTTAGAGATGCTAAGGAGGTTGAGTTCACCCAGCTTCAGCAAGGAAACATAATGCATGAGTATGCAACTAAATTTGAACACTTGGCTCGTTACTACTCTCAAGCTAATATTGAGACTTGGAGATGTAGGAAATTTCAATATGGTATGAGGTTTGAGGTGTAGAGGACAATTGTTCCTATGGCTATCAAAGAATTTCCTGCCTTGGTTGAGAAGGCAAAGATTGTAGAGGACTTGGAGTTTAGTAACCAAGTGTTGAAGACTTATGGATATAGATCATCTGGATCCAAGAAGCGGGACCATCAGAAGAAACCAAACAATAGACCGTAGTAGCATCATGGAGGTTTAGCAATGCCTTAGATGGGGAACTAAGGTGTCAGGTGCTACACTTGTGGTGGACCACACTACTCTTATTAGTGTACTCAAAAGGATGTCATCTACTACAAGTGCCAGAAGCCTGAGGACATTGCAAAGAATTGTCAAGTTGTTGTGAAGACTACACCAGTAGAAGATGCAACTAGGAATGAGAAGCCCAAGGCGGTTGGTAGAGTGTCTGCTATGAGTGGAGCGAAAGACTCCGAATCTGATGATCTAGTTTATGGAGTTTGTATTGAAGTTGGTAATTCCCTAACTGTTTTATTTGATTTTGGAGCCACTCATTCTTTTATCTCACATGCTTGTGTAGAACGGCTGAAGTTATTTGTATGCTCATTATTTGTGGATCTTCTTGTTTGTATCCCGACAGTTACTCATGTGGTGACTTCTTTGGTATGTTTCGATTGTCCTGTTGTCGTGTGTGGACATAATTATAAGGTTAACTTGATCTACCTTCCTTTGTTTGACTTGGATGTGATCTTAGGAATAGATTGGTTGTCTTCCAATTGTATTCTCATAGATTATGCCAAGAAAAATCTAGTTTTCCCAATCAGGAAGATGTGGATTTCATCACCACGAGTCAAGCTCAAGCTTCTTTGGAAGAAAGTGTACATGGCTATATGATCCTTTTCATTTTGGAAGTCAAGGGAGATCTTGACTTGAAGTGTGTGGATGAGGTCAAGGAGTTTCCTAAAGTCTTTATGGAAGATGTGACTAGTTTGCCTTTGTGAAGAGAGTTGAGTTTGCCATTGATCTAGTCAAGGGAGATTTTGACTTGAAGTGTGTGGATGTGGTCAATTTCTCCTTATCGTATGGCACCGATCGAGCTAGTTGAGTTAAAGAAGCAAGTTAAGGATTTTCTTAAGAAAGAGATTATCCAATCAAGTATTTCTCCTTGGTAGCACCGGTGTTGTTGGTCAAGAAGAAGGATGGTGGTGCATGGTTGTGTGTTGACTACCGTTAGTTAAACAAGCTCAATATCAGAAACAAATATCCTTTACCAAAGATAGATGACTTGATGGATCAGTTGCGTGGTTTTCTCAAAGATAGATTTGAGGTTGAGATACCATCAAATTAGAGTCAAGGATAAGGATATACCGAAGACAGCCTTCCGGACTTGGTGTGGGCATTATCAGTATGCGACTATTCCTTTTGGATGACAAATGCTCCAGCCACATGGATTACATGAATAAGATCTTTCATCCCTTCTTAGTCAAGTTTGTTGTTGTGTTCATCGACGATATTCTTATCTATTCTCGTTCACATGAAGAGCATAGAAAACATATGAGGGTTGTGTTGGGGATCTTGAAAGAAAAGTAGTTGTATGATAAACTCTCTAAGTGTGAGTTTTGGCTTGATGAGGTATAGTTCTAAGGTCATGTGATCTCGGTGGTTCGCAGTGGATCCTTCCAAGGTGAAAATAGTTTTGCAATGGGAACATCTTAAGATGGCTATGGAGATTAGGATTTTTGTTGGTTTCGCTGGTTATTATTGAAGATTCTTAGAGGGATTTTCGAAGATAGTGGCGTCATTGACTCAACTTACCTGTAAGGACCAACCGTTTGCATAGACCAAAGAGTGTGAGAAGGGTTTTCTAGAGTTGAAGCAGAGGTTGACCATTTCTCTTGTTCTTGTTCTACCTGATCTTAGTGAACCCTTTGAGGTTTATTGTGATGCATCTCATCAAGGGTTAGGTTGTGTGTTGATGCAAAGAAGGAAGGTTGTGGCTTATGCATCGCGTTAGTTAAAGGTTCATGAGAAGAACTACCTTACTCATGATTTGGAGTTAGTGGCAGTTGTGTTTGCTCTAAAGATATGGAAACATTATCTTTATGGAGTCAAGTTTGATGTGTTCAGTGATCACAAGAGCTTGAAGTACTTGTTTGATCAGAAAGAGCTCAACGTGAGGCAATAATGATGGATGGAGTTTTTGAAAGATTATGACTTTCATTTGATGTAGCATCTAGGAAAAGCAAATGTTGTAGCAAATGCCTTTAGTAGGAAGATAGTGCAAATATCGACCTTAATGATAAAGGAGTTAGAGTTGGTAAACTTTGGGGATTTGAACTTATGTGTTGATTTGGTCCATGATCACATTAGTTGTGATATAATGACCATCACTAGTGGTTTTCTTGAGGTGGTTAAAGATAAGCAATTATTGGATCCTAGCTTATGCAAGACGATAAAGATGTTGGGTATAAACAAGGGTTTGATTGATGGTGGCATCTTGAGATTCAAGGGTAAAGGTTGTATACCACACAATCCTAAATTGAATAGGCTTGTCTTAGATGAAGGTCATAAGAGCAAACTTAGTTTGCATCCCGGCATGACAAAGATGTATCAAGACTTGAAGAATATCGTTTGGTGGTCTGGCATAAAGAGAGATGTTACAAACTATGTGGCAACTTGCTTGTCAAAAAGCTAAGGTGGAGCATCGTAGTCCTAGTGGTTTGTTACAAACCCTAGAGATCCTTGAGTGGAAGTGGAAAAGCATCACTATGTACTTTGTCACACACTTGCCTAGATTATCTAGGGGTTTTGATGTTATATAGGTGATTGTCGATAGATTAACGAAGTGTGCTCACTTCTTACCTATTAACATGAGTTATCAGTTGGAGATTACTCAGTTGTACGTCAAGGAGATAGTACGATTGCATGGAGTGCCTTCTAACATTATTCCTGATCGAGATCTAGGGTTTACCTTAAGGTTTTGGCAGAGTTTGCAAGAGGCTTTGAGAACTAAGTTGAGACTTACTTCGGCTTATCACGCATAGACGAGTATTAAACACATTATACATATATATTAAATTAGTACATGTCATCCACATGTCAGAACTTTCTTTAGCTTTACGTGTATATACACCTGAAATTACATATCAATAAAAAGCCAAAGACTAACTAAGAGAGAGTTGATTAACAAAACACAACTCTTTCTCCAAAAAAGAATCCAATGTCATCACGTCGGCTTGACGGCTCCAACCAAAAAGAAGATCTCCCTCCAAAGTCACCTAATGCTGCTTATCTGCTCCCACAAATGAAAGTTCATGATCATCACAGGTACTAACCACACGGTACAACAAATGCAAGGGTGAGTTTATTATATAAAGACCAACCAACATCAGATAGCAACAATTAGGAAAGAAACGACATTACTCGCCACAATCATTAACAAAAATCCATGATTCCAATACACACTCAACAAACTAATCATCCAATGCATTTCACAACTCAAACAATTATGCAAAGAATGACGCATGCATCTGACTCATCTATCAGCATGCAATGTGGTACCATCACCGGAAATAGCCTCTCACAGGAAAAATGATTCACCGCCTATCAGGGCCACCCTGTCGTGCACTGGCCATTCCCCCACCCGGTGATCAGCCAGCGTCGCAAGGGAATTCCAAACCTGATGACCCCTTAGTACCTGCGTTCTCAGCCCACTGAAACCCACAGGTACGCGAGTGCCATCATTCTATTTCCACACATACAAATGAAGTATGAAACATGGGCATCATCAATGCATGACCCGGCTAGGAACAAATCCTTCCTCGCAAGGGTAACCCGCCATGCACCCCCCATGTACATACATAACAAACCAATGTGGGCTCACCGATGCACTAACCATGGCTAGCAACAAATCCATCCTCGCAAGGGTAACCAACCGGTCATTGCATCCCACGTGTACATACACAGCCTACAGCCATGAGCACCATCAATGTATGACCTGGACAGGAACAAATCCTTCCTCGCAAGGGTAACCCGTCATACACCCCCATGGGTATCCATGTATATCTACACACAATGACATTGTTCACATCAACATTATCTCTCATCAATGTCATTATCAACCTCAACATCATATTATCTCAACATCGTCATCATGCATATCAATATTATCTCATTTCAACATCATCAACCACGTCAATTGCATCTCAATTTCAATATTATCAACGACATCACAAGCAATCACTTTCACATCTATACATAATACATATGCCTGAGATTCACATTCTCCAGGTCTTCAGACAACCCAAAGTTCATACATTCGCAATTCATCATATCACAAGACTGATATTTTTAAGAAAATTCTAAATTAAAGAGGAGGACTACAATATATAAAACACACTCTTTTGCCCATTTAAAAATTTAATAAAGAATTAAATAGGAAAACATATTATAAAATTTTGGGCAGAGTCTCCTTTGTAATTAAGACTTTTCCCAAAAATCCAATCATTACAACAATAATATCATTCACAGTTTTTATCCATCAACAAGCCAATTCATCGCATCCTATTAGTTAAAAACTTAGTTTTTCTTGAAAACCAGCACACAGCAGGGACAGACAATTATCTTCATAGTTGGACTCCCTGGCCCCCAACTATATTATCTAAACTATCACCAAAATAATAAACTCCCCTTACCTAACCAGGAGTTCTCCCTATTACAGCCTAGCGAAGTTGTTTCATGATATGTCGAAGCGCATGTTTTGGTCCAAATGCAGAGCTCTATATACCAAATCGAAGACAATTTAATATAGATTTCCAAGGTAAGATCAATGTTAACATTTGGGGTCAAATACCCACTAAAATTTAAAAAGAGGCTAAAAGGGTATTTTGGGAGTTTACACCAAAAGACATCATTTTGAAATTCCGATCACACCAATGTGACCAGGGTTCAACAAGGATCACAGAAATGATATCAGTTTCATAAAAAGGAGACTTTTATAACATCTCATTTTCAAAGGGTTTTTCAAAGGAAGTGTAAAACTCTCAACAACGGTACCCAAAACACAAGAGACACTGATAGAAGCTTAAACTAGCTAAGAGAAGACAAAAGAAACTAAGATTACCTCGAGGAAACCAAGAAAGGAGGATTGGGAGCTCCGTTCTCTACCGAAACTTCGAGAAGAATTTTGAAGATTTCGCTCCAATTAAAGGGTTCTTCTCCATGTCGGGGTCTCGTGGCAAGCAACGACGACTTGTGGGTGTCTCTAATGACTATGGGTGGTGGAGGAGGGTGGTGGGGAAGCTTGGATCAGTTTGGAGGAGGAAGAACCTCCATTTTCGTGACTTGGAAGGTTAAAAACGTATTCTGCACCGCCTCCACTCGCCCAGGTGACCAAAAATGCCTACACAAACTCGCCTGGGCGAGCTAACCCAATTCTAGAATTTTCCGCTTCAGTGAAAAATTAATTTCTCACGTTACGGTCAAAAGTTAGATATATGAGTTAGAAAGCTATATTTAAAATCTGAAAGAGATCTAACGGTTAACCAATCCAAAATGATGATTTTACTAAAATAGGTTTTCGGGTCAAACTCAGAATCACACAATTCAATGCAGCTCAAACAAACTCCACATAACTTGACATCTACGCCAAGCAATAACACAATGATAATTTACACAAAAATCATTCAACTAATACAAACTTATCAAACAATCAAATAACACAACAATCACATTAAGCATCTATTTTCAATTTATCGAAGTTTCAGGGTGTTACATCATAGAGTAGAAAGAAGTCATATGTGAATAGGCAAAAGAGATCGTTGTAACGACCCGCCTCGTCGCTATGATATCACTAACTCTTAATCGTGCAAATTTCAATTTTTAATAAAACTTCATTAATTTGATTATGAAATGATGGTAAATTTTTTTGCGATAATACAATTATTATACACATTACAATTATATATTTAAACACATTATACATATATATATATATATATTAAATCAATACATGTCATTCACATGTTAGAACTTCCTTTAGCTATACATGTATATATACCTGAAATTACATATCAACAAAAAGCCAAAACTAACTAAGAGAGACTTGATTAAAAAACACAACTCTTTCTCCAAAAAGAAATCCAACGTCATCACGTCGGCTTGGCGGCTCCAACCAAAAAGAAGATCTCCCTCCAAAGTCACCTACTGCTGCTCATCTGCTTCCATGAACGAAAGTTCGCGATCATCATAGGTACCAACCACACGGTACAACAAATGCAGGGGTGAGTTTATTATATAAAACCAACAAACATTAGATAGCAACAATTGGGAAGGAAACAACATTACTCACCATAAGCATTAACAAAAATCCATGATTCCGATACACACTCAACAAACCAATCATCCAATGCATTTCACAACTCAAACAATCATGCATAGAATGATGCATTCACTTGACTCATCTATCAGCATGCAATGTGGTACCATCCTCATGGAAATAGCCTATCTTAGGAAAATGATGCAGTAGCTCGTCAAGGTCACTCTGTCGTGCACAGGCCGCTCCCCCCCATGGTGATCAACCCTGGGTCACAAGGGAGTTCCAAACAGAGATGTCCCCCTAGTACCTTCGTACCCTACTGCCACCATCCTATTTCCATCAATGCAAATGAAGTATGAAACATGGGCATCATTAATGAATGATCCGGCTAGGAGCACATCCTTCCTCGCAAGGGTAATCCGTCATACACCTCCATGTACATACATAACACCCCAATATGGGCTCACCGATGCACTGATCGTGGCTAGGAACACATTTTTCCTCGCAAGGGTAACCAACCGATCACTGCATCCCACATGTACATACACAACATACAGCCATGAGCACCATCAATGTATGACCTGGCTAAGAACACATCCTTCCTCGCAAGGGTAACCAACCGACCACTGCATCCCACATGTACATACACAGCATACAGCCATGAGCACCATCAATGTATGACCTGGCTAGGAACACATCCTTCCTCGCAAAAGTAACCAGTCATACACCCCATGAGTATCCATGTATATCCACATCACACAATGACAACCATAGGCACCACCAATGTATGACCTGGCTAGGAACACATCTTTCCTCGCAAGGGTAACCAGTCATGCACCCCCATGGATGTCAACATATATCCATATCACATAATGACATTATTACGATCAACATAATCTCTTATCAATTTTATTATCAGTATCCACATCGCATCATCTAATTTCATCATCATACATATTAAACTCGTCTCATTTCCAACATCATTAACCCAATAAACATATATCTCATTTGAACACTATTTCATTCAGACATCACCAATCACATAAACATTATCTCTTTCTAACATCATTAACCACATCATCATTATCTCATTTGTACATCATCAAACACATCATCACTATCTCATTCAAACATCATCAATACATCAATAACATCTCATTTCAACATTGTCAATGACATCAACATCACCTCATTCATCCACAATCCATAATACCACAAGACTGGTATTTTAGGAAAATTCTAAATTAAAGAGGACTACAATATAGAAAACACACTCTTATGCCCATTTACAAATTTAATAAAGAATTAAATAGGAAAACATATTATAAAATTTTGGCTAGAGTCTCCTCTGTAATTAAGACTTTTTCAAAAATCCAATCATCACAATAATAATATCATTCACAGTTTTATCCATCAACAAGCCAATTCATCGCATCCTATTAGTTTAAAATAATTTTTCTTGAAAACGAGCTCACACAGGAACAAAGACACATCAATCATAAATACATCGAATCCCATTAGTTAAAAACTTAGTTTTTCTTGAAAACCAGCACACAGCAAGGACAAGCAGTTATCTTCATAGTTGGACTCCCTGGCCCCTAACTATGGTATCTAAACTATCACCAAAATAATAAATTTCCCTTACCTAACTATATTTCTCTGTTAGCTCCTTGAAACGTCATTTTGGGATCTCTCAAGTTCATATGTTTTGGCCCAAACGCAGAGCTCTATATACCAAATTGAAGATAATTTAGTATAGATTCCAAAAACAAGGCTAACGTTAGTATTCGGGGTCAAATACCCACTCAAATTTAAAAAGAGACTAAAATGGTGTTTTTAGAGTCTAACTCAGGTTTTCGGGTCAAACTCAGAACCAAGCAGTGGCACATGAACAATTCACATAACATTTCAACTAATCCTAATTAATAAAGAAATCAAATAATACAAGGAATACATAACACATATATTTTAAGTTATCGAAATTTCAGGGTGTTACAATAGCTAGAGTTTGAAACGAATGATCATGTGTTCTTGAAGCTTACTCTTACAATGAGTGTAGGAATGGCGATCAAGTCCAAGAAGCTTACCCCTAAGTTCCTTGTACCTTATTAGATTCTCATACGTCTATGGCTTATAAGATGGTTTTGCCACATTTCTTCGCCAACCTACACAATGTGTTTCATGTTTCACAATTGAGGAAGTATATTCCGGATCCTACACATGTCCTAGAACCAGACACGGTGCAAGTGCATGAAGATTTGACCTATAAGACTCAACCCGGAAGGATAAAGGATCAAAGGATCAAACAACTTAGAGGCAAGATCATCGATTTGGTCAAGGTAGTGTGGAGTAACACTACAGGAGATACAACATGGGAGCTTGAGGACAAGATGAGTGAGCAGTATCGAATCTATTCCCTGCTAATCAAGGATGAAATTTTCTTGTTGAGGAGTATTGTAACGTTGTGTTTCATTAATTGATTGTTCATGTGATTTAATTAAATTTGATTTAAGTACTTGAATGGATTAATTAATAAATTGGTGATTTGATTTTATGTGTGTATGTGGCTAATGAGTGTTTTTTTAGTGTTTTGGGCTTAAAAGGATTATTTTTGGTTTATGTTTGGAGAGGTAGGAATTTATAGTAAGGCTTAAGTGTGAAATAGAAGAATTACAAGAGTTATAAACTCTCCTTCAACCCTCAAACTGAAACACAAACACAAAAGCTTTCCTTCTACTCTCTTATTTCTATCCAAGAAAATTCATTCCTTGATGATTTGAGAACTTGGTTGTCTTTCTCAAAGGAGGTATTTTTCTCCTCTCTCTAGTGTTCATTGGTTGTCCCTTTATGTGGTAAGCACCTCTCCTCCCTGTTTTATATTTCATTTTCATTTTTTCGTAGGGCACTCATGGGGGTTCCATGAAAATGGCTTAGTTTGGGTTTAAATATGACTTTTGGTTGGTTTTAGGAATGGAAAATGTCCTTGTAGTGTGAATTGCTAATGGAGTTGAAGAATTCTTTCTCCTTGGACCCAAAGTTCTCCCCTTTCTTCCTTTTCTTCATCTCAAAGCAAGTTCCATGGGTTTGATAGGCAAGGAAATATTTATCCTTTTCTATGCTTAGGCTGTTGTGGATAGGTTTCAAGGGTTCTAGAAAATGAATCATGTTGTTTAAAAATGGAAGTTTGAGCTTTTGAGGTTGAGTTTTGAAATTGGAATTTTTTTATTTTTGATGAATATTGATGAAAGCTCCTATTTATAAAGAGTTTTGATATTTTTTATGCATTGGGATTGATAGAAAATGAGTTAGGTTGGTTTTGTAATGATTTGGAAGCCATGAGTTGTCCAATGACTAGTTTTTCGTCCAATGACCAATTTTTCGTCCACTCTATTGTCTAATGACTAGTCTATCATCCAATGACTAGTTTGGCGTCCAATGACCATTCTGTCATCCAATGACCAATTTTGAGTACAATGACCAGTTTTAAGTCCAGAAAACTAGTTCTTGATGTGGATGTGATTTATGTTCGTTTTCCTTATGTAAATTATTTGTTTTTAGATCTTAGTGAATTGATGATGATATGAGAGGTGATTGAGATGATGTTGTTTTATTATTAGAGTTGACTTTATGTTGAGATCATGACATTCACATTCATATGAATTTTTAGTGAGTTGTTTGCAAGAATTCAAGGTGTTGGAATATCTTGCTATGCTTATTGAACTATACGTGGGTTCATGAATATATGAACGTATGATGAATCTACGATATTATAATTTTTTATCGTGTTGAGATTGGTGAATGAATTTGTAGTTACATAATATTGATATGAATGATCATAACATGCATGCATTGATGAATGACATTGCATGTGAGTAGGCACGTAAGTTGGAAGTGCTAAGAAGGCCATCAACCTAGTGTTGGAGGTTGTCGTGGTGGCTAATGTCGAATGGACCTATAGAATGAATGGGTGGGTGAATCCCTAGATAGGTTAAGGTCTTTGACGCCTTAACAAGGTAAGTTGCTACCCACGCTCATCCATTTTTGATAAAATCACACTTCTTCCATAGGATTAATTCGAGTCTTCCCAAATGGTCAAATCATAGAATGTGACTATGTCACTACTACAACAAGAGGCTTTTAAGACGGTTATTTAACCCCTTCTAAGACGGTTCCCCACCCGTCTTTGTATTGAGCGACTTAGAAAGTCGGACATACGAAGACGGTTGTCGGACCGTCTTAAATGCTTTTTTTTTTTTAAAAAAAAGGTACTTTCTAAGACGGTTACGTGACGAACCGTCTTAGAATGTTTCCATTATAAGACGGTTTTAATCCCTAACCGTGTTAGAAGGTACTTTAAAAAAAAAAACTAAAAACAGATTCTAAGACGGTTATTCTCTGTAACCGTCTTAGAATCTACTTTCTAAGACGGTTTCTGCTGTAACCGTCTTATTATTAGTATGTTATGCTTAAATTGTTTACTTTAGAGCTTTTGATTCATATATCAGTGCCTTGTCATGCCTATATACTAAATAGCTATATGAGAAATAGCATTGAAGTTTACACTTTGCAACTTACAAAATAACTGCATGTTTCATTCAAATTGCCTCCACCCCCAGAAGCATAATTCACTCCATTTTCCAATATAACATCTTCAGATAAAGATGGATCAAGGAATGCAGGAGGCCTAGGAAGGCCCATATTATCACCTGAACATGTGAATAACTAATTACAGAGTGAAACAATAGAAAAATGCTTTTTTCTCTCTAAGTAACAGAATAATCTCTTATTTCACATATATATTCACAGATAGCTCAACCTAGTATCAAAAACCTTTGACAAACCACAACTAAATAGAGACTAAAAGTAAAAGAAGAAAAGGAGACATTTTTCCACATTTGGCTAAAATGAAAAGAAAGTAGAAACAAGCAGCCATATATGAGCTTCCAACTTGTCTAACAAATAAAAGGTTCTAGCTCATGAAATCTGGCCAATATCCAGGTCAACAAAGGCAGGCTTCCAACCTTGTTTATGTTTTGAGTTACAAACCTGGAAGGAAGCATATGTTTTGAGGATAAACATATATAAACAGATACAAATTTTCACCCCATTCTTATTCCTGGCAAAGACTTGAATGGTATCTCCACCATAAAAATTTTCACCCCATTCTTATTTTATAGGTACAGTTAATTAGGAATTAACACTAACTAAACACTAAAAAATGACTGGGACAGCAGATACTAGATACCATAACAATACTAACATACACATCAACTAGAACAAAACCATAAACCAATAGTAGTAAATAATGAATATAATTTCCATTGTGAAAGCAGGCAAAGTAACGATACCTTGCAGAAGACAGAAAAAGGAACAGAGATGGAAGAAGCCTCGGATATCTTAGGTTACTCTTTGCTTCAACCTACAAAATATGGTAAATATATAACCAAAGCAAAGTGGAAGAAGAAAAGAAGCTTGAGAATGAAAGGAAAGCCTTTAGAAGTGGGCATTTAGGAAAATCATTGAAGAAATAGAAACATGGAACAGGGGAAACCATTGACAATAAATTTCTATATTACAAGCTAAGGGTCTCTTACTATAAAGGGTGTATAACTCTAACAATGTTAACTATAAGTCACACAAAAATTCACAAAATGGAAAGGGTTTATAAGCTCCTTTACTGCACTGTTAAGAAACTTCTATTCAATGTTTAAAAGGTGCTGGCAGCCAGGACGGAATGTTAA
Organism: Glycine tomentella; assembly: GCA_007407185.1. NCBI lineage: Eukaryota > Viridiplantae > Streptophyta > Magnoliopsida > Fabales > Fabaceae > Glycine > Glycine tomentella. The sequence goes on from PYAF01005705.1 coordinate 374,972, forward strand.
TCTAGGGAACAAAATCATAGTCCTTCAGGGAACAAAAATTCATTAATTATAAGAATATCATCATTCCTTTCTTCAACATTAACAGGCCAACACAATCATAGATTAACAATTGCTAATTGATTATTCAACCTCTTATTCTTTCAAGTACATATTGAAAAATTAGAAAAAAAAAAAAAAAAAAAAACAACATTAACCATAGCATTCCACTTAAACCAGGGATGAAATGCACAAGCTGCACCGAATCTGATATATTTAGGATAATATGTATGTTACTCAACTGAGAGAAAAAATAGAGTAATATGTGTGTAATTCTTCATTGTCCAGAAAAGGAACAAAATTTAATTAATAGGAATTTACCCATTCTGCAAGAAAAAATAAGAAATTTTC
>PYAF01005705.1:380968-405112 GCA_007407185.1 Glycine tomentella
CCATAAAAGTGAGTGTATTTGTTGAGCTATCAACAAAACAAGGCATATTTATTAGTTGAAAATTATCTTTTAAAAATAATCACCCATTAAACAACATAATGACATAGGTAGTATTGGAAGAAAATTAAAATTTATGACAGATTAATCAATCTAATCATTTTTATTGATTTTGATAAATTAGATAATTGTTTCGTATAGAATAATATCTTTTTGTGATTATAAAGTAAATCTTTCATAAAACTTTAAATTAATTAGTTAATGTACAATAAATGTAATTAATGCATGGTGCAATTTTTTAGAAATCATTATGTGATCCATTATTGATTTAATAAATGCACCCTCAATAGTTAATTAATTAATTAATTTTAATTGTGCAATAAATTTTTTTGATATGTAAGTTAAGTTACTAAACAACCCCCATTTTGAGCGGAAAAAACTATGCCAATATACATTACTTTTATAATATTAATATATGTTATGTATCAATGTTACGACTATCCATTTTAACTACCACTTTTGTTAACTTCCTTTCAATTGTTTTGCTAAATTCACTCTCACCCAAGCCAAAGGAACAGAACAACAACAAAGTATCGTAAAAATAGAATTTCCAGATGGAGGCGATCGTTCCAATGGTGGATTTCCAGAAGCTTTCAGAGGAAGATAAGTGCAAGAAGCTAAGAGATGCATGTGAGAAACTAGGGTGTTTCAGGATCATCAACCACCCCATTCCACTAACACTCATGTCTGACATGAAGTCGGTGGTTAAATACTTGCATGACCTTCCCGCGGAAATAAAAATGCGTAACAAACCCATAGAACCTCACAGTGGCTATAGGGCAGCGTTTTCATCAAAAAGTCCTCTATACGATGGCATGGGAATATATGACATGCATGAATCACCACATGCACTTGAACTGCTCCCAATTGGATGTGCCACCCCATCACAGGTTCCTTTATTTTACTCTCTCAGCCACCCTTTTTGTAGTTATTATTTGACTCTTCTATATTTTTTTTTAATAAGAAAAATATATTATTAGAAACATTCCAACTTTGGCACAAGATTGAAGTGCATGGTGTGGAAACAGAGTACATAACAAAGTTCTCTTTTATTTATATCCCGACCCAAAAACATAATAATTCGAAATTTATCTTTCAACAGGCCGGTTATCAGTAAAAGAATTCTGAATCGTTGATTTTAAATTACTATATCTATAGGTCAATTTTGGCGTGCCTGTAGTAGCCCATATAATCGTCCGGGCCTTAGTAATTACTTTAAAGAGCTGCTTTGTGATCTGCCTCTTCTAGTAGCCCATGTCTCTTTCAGTGTAGACTATCATTACTAGAAGTTTCCCGTTGTGTCAGTGTGTACTCTGTGTGTCTCAATCATCTTAAACAACATTTTTTTTTTATCTTTATCTGTATATTTGATTTTTCTTATATAATCATTTGAATTTAAAAATAACTTTATATCACACCTTAAATGATGTATTATAAATAAAATATACTTAATAAAATTTAAAGGGCGTCAGGTTAGAGATCGACCCAAAACATATATATCATTCACCAAAAAATTTAAGTTCAGCCGTTTGTGTGAAATGGTATATAAAGTTTAACTACAATATGATATTTGATACATGGGATTTTTCATGAATAGTGTTTTGAATGTATTTGTAACCAATAAAAAAGGAATAGATGTATTGTTGTTGTCGTTGACCATATGTTAAGATTGGGTAATTTTGGAGAAGAAATGGGATATTTTATAAGATTTTCACATGTTTGCTTGGTAGAGTAATAAGAGGAGAGAAATTACGAAATTTAATAGGTACTACCATTAGAAAAAAATTTCCTCATTTGTCTTTATATTGTATGCGTCAACGTAATGGTAGAGATCGAATACAAGACACAAAAAATTGAATATATTTCGGAAACCAAAAACATATTTTTAAGCTGTATGTTTATCATTTTTACTTCTTTCCTTTTTATTTCACGTCAAATCCAAATAAATAACAAATTTGATATTATATCTTTAATATTGATTATGTTGGATTTGTTTGCCTCATAGGCAAATAATAAGAGAAATATGGCGAAGGAATTCATGACTTGGCTTCAAGTGTATCACAAAAGATGGCCGAGTCTTTGGATACAGTGGGTACTGATTTCAAGAACTGACCATTCATCCTAAGGACTATTAAATATAATTTCACCCCAAAGAATATAGGCTCCATGGGAGTAGAACTACACTCAGATCAAGGATTTATTACCCTACTTCAAGATGATGAAACTGTTAGTGGTCTTGAGATGATGGATGATTTTGGCTCATTTAAGGCAGTTCCTCCCATACCTGGAGCCTTCCTTTGCATTGTTGGAGGTGTTGAACATGTTAGCATAGATTAACAAGTTAATTTTATGTATTTGAATCACATTAAAGGAACCTTATTTTAATTTTGTATACTCCATGTATGCTCTTGAAAATAAATATATCTTTGTACAGGTTTGGAGCAATGGAAATTTTTGGAATGCTAGGCATCGTGTAATATGCAAGGAAATAGGTATTCGTTATTCATTTGCATTGGTGCATTTATGTTAGCATCAAGGGATGGTAATGTTGAGGCCCCAGCAAAATTGGTGGAAGTTGACCATGAACGACACTATCGACCATTTAAGTATGAAGATTTGAGGGACTTCAGAATCATCACAGGAAAGAGTTAGTGAAGTTCTTGATCAATATCGCATTGGTTAGTCGTGATTCGTATGCATGGGAACACATCACCAACAGAACTTTATAATGAAAAATAAAGCTGCTGATAAAATAAATGTTCAAACCATTTTAAACAATTAAAATATATTTTGGTCTTTGTTTGCTAGTTACTTAAGCAGTTATATACAATTCGCAACTACTTGCATGAATCCTAATACATTGTGTTTTAATTTAGATTATGTTATTGTGTTTTTGTACTACTTTATTTGTGTTGCTATTGAGCTTGTTATATAGACTGAGAAAAAAGTCTATATATGCATGTCATGCATGCGAAGCATTTGAGTTGTAATGTTAATGCTGTGGTTGATGTCTGCTAAAAAAAAGAATTAGTCCTTAGATTTATTCAAAATCATAATATTGTTAGGGAATGGTGAGAGGAACAAGGAAAAATATATCAGTTGAAATAGTAGCGTGCATCATAAGAAAATTATTTATTCAAATATAATTGAGGTTCGCCCTTAAAAAGTATAATGTCAGATATTCTAAAATGATAGTTTGGAACACAAAAAGTAACTCGCATGATTAATAAAAAGCAATTTCTAACGCAAAATAATTTCTAGAATGACATAATAAAAAGCAAAATAATCAACTAAATCCTATGCTTGTTAATATTGGTTATATAACGCATCAAAACACATCTTTATATTGTATATAAGATTAATATGCTACATACTTAACACACTAACAAATATCTCCTTTAACACTATCATTACAATGATACTAATTATAAACTTATCCACTAATTAATAAGCTACATACTTATCACACTAACAGATAGGTGCCGGGGCAAGATTTTAACATTAGCCTGCCATATATTTTCACCTTCTTAACATCTTGAGATAGTTTATAGTTAACAATGTTTAGTGGCAGTAATGGCCAAACCAGCATTGTTTTCCATGACCAAGTTCCTCCTCCACATCACCCCTAGTGTGAATCCACCACAACAGATTAGTCATTGAGTTCCCATCATCAAAAACTTTCAAGCTTCTTACCTTTTGCAGTGCACTTTCTTTATCATAAGTTCCTTCCATGGCATAGATAAACCCCTTCCACCCTTCTCCAACACCTTTCCTGTTCAAATTGGGCAATGTCCACTCCACAAGCTCCTTTAGATAACCAACATCTGAGAACAGCGCCTCAGTAATAGGAGACAATGGTAAAACATGAATACCAAGCCTGCACTCTCGCCACTGAGCAGGAGCAAACCATAGTCCACTATCTCTCTTGTTAGCCCAAAGAACACTTACAACCTTATTCTCTTTGGTAAAATCTTCCTCATACAGTTTAAGTCCCTCTCTCACATGCCACCACATTTGAGCTGCATGAATTTCCAATGCTGCAAGTGTTGATCCAGTGGCAATAAGTTGAGTGTCACCATATGCCAAACCCATCAATGCTGCAGAATAATATGCATTCACAGCTTCACTAGTACTCTCCTGATTTCTTCCATCTGCAAATTCAGTTAACCCTCCGGCCCAAGAATGCAATTTATAGAGATCAAAACACCTCAAACGCGTGTAGTTAGAGTTTGATCTTCTTCCCAAGTTCATGAAATCTGCCACAAGCGAATAGGCTTGAGGCTTGTACTTCCTTCCCCAAGCTGGATCAATCTTTGCAAGCACTGCAATTCCATAAAGGAAGTACCCCAAATTGTAATGATGATCATTATAAACACCAAACCCAAAATCTGCACCTGAATCTTTAGACCCTTGTTTAGTAACAATTCCACCCCATTTCCCATCATAGAGAAAACCATTTCCACTAAAAGTTCCGTCCAACCATGGCTCAATAGATTCCTTCAAGAACTTTTTAATCTCTGCCATGGCATCAAGAAAAGCCACCTCCTCAGCTATTAATGCCAACCTTGCTGCCCTTGCTATAATCTTCCCATAAAAATAACATGATGTTGTTGTTACTCCCAAGGGATTCAAACCATCCACATCTTCAGAAAGTGCTGAAAAAATCTCCTCGTGGAATTCCTCTTTCATACCTCTTGTGGAATGCCAAGTAACCGAAACCGGATCGGTTTTCAACAGCCATGAGTCTCCAACAACACCAACAAGCTCCCCATCAATGCTTCTATATTTTAAATCATGCAGCACAGTCACACCACAATCACTATCATTCAAGAGCTGAAGGTGAAGAGGGTGGGCTAGCATTAACAACTCCCCCCACCCTTTCTTTTCCCATTTATACTCCACACAGAATGGCTTTGTGAATTCTGCGTCTCCAGACACAGGATAACAGGAGCTGAACCTATTGAGGATTACCTCATACTTGGGGTCAGAGTCAGGCAACACTGCTATCCTAATTATGCCAGAAAAGTCAGCAGAATTTATCTCAGAAAGGTTGTGGTTTAAACTGATAGGGGAGGAACTGTGAATGAGCCATGTTTGGCCATTGTTGAGCTGCAAGGTGTGTTTGGTACGGGAGTTATTGGATGAGAGTGAAAGAATGGAATGCATGGTGGTGATGAAAAGTGGTGTGGGACATGTCACTGATGCAGTAACAAAAGGGCTTCCCCTAACAAGAAAGAACCTGAGGTTTGAAGAGGGAATGTCCAAAGTGACACTGAGATCACTGAAGGAAGAGATCACATGCTTTGTGTTTGAGCCTGGGGTGGTTTTGCTCTCAGAGGAGGCAATGGTGATGTCAGGGTTGAAAACCTGTGTTATGAAAGAAGAGTTGAAGGTGATAGAAGGGTAAGAGAGGGAAAGGAAGGAATTTGAGGATTTGATGAGGTAAGGGTGAATGTACTCGGGTGAGTCTCCATTTTGGAGAACATAGTTTTGGAAGAAAGAGTTTGTAGGGAGTGGAGAAGAGAGAAGGTTTGGAGAAAAGAAAGTAGAAGGGTCAGGGAGGACAGTGGAGTGGGTTTGAGGGAAGAGAAAAGGAGCATTTGGTTGCTTGGGAAGAGGAGGAGGTGATGGTGGTGGGGGCGGTGGTGGTGGAGATGTAGATGGAGGAAGTGGTGGAGGAGGAGGTGAAGGCTGACGTTGAGGTGGAGGTGGAGATGATGGTCGTGGTCGTGGTTGTGGTCGATTTTTGAAGGGTCTTTTAATTTCTCTTTCAATCTTTTTTCCAAGTTTCTTAAACATGGTGAGTTTGGATTTAGATTTGGATGTGGATGTAGTGGACGTTAAGTTAGTTGGATGGAAATAGAAAGGGTTGGAGTTACTGTGCTTTATACAACAGAGAAAACTGAAGCTGAAAAGAAAAGTATAATTTGGAAATGTCTGAAGAAAGGAATTGTTAAAAGAAAATGAAGGGATGTTAGGAGTGTACATTATGCTATAGAAACAGAAAAATGTCAAAAAGAAGAAATGATGCCATTCGTTGGCTTGGGTGGGGAAAAGGGGGTAAGGATCACTGAAAGATACTTTAAGGTTTCGGTGCTTGAATGTGCAAGGAAGAGATGGCATGACGAGGTTGTTTAGCATTTGATATTGTACCTTGCATCTTTTCTGTAACTTGTTCAAACAATAATTTATTCCCCTATATAAAAGTCATTTTTATTAAATTTTATGTACAAGTTAATTTTAGCATCTTAATGGAGTCGTTTCACTCACTTTGGATAGGTCCTACAATTTCACATAAAATTAAGAATTTCAACAAATTTTCTCTAATGGTGCATGCAAAAATTTCAGAACTTAAAAATGAGTCCTATAATTATTTCACAATTCTTAAGAAATGTTGATACAATTTTGTTTTTGAAACGTGAGTTTGAGATATATTTTCCTATACAATAAAATTATTCATATTCTATGTTCCCAAGAGATAAATTGGTTTCACAGTTGTTTTTTCTTGATCATCCTACAATGTCATTCCCGACTAAGAAGAGTTAAATTAAAAAACAAAGAGTTTCATCAGTTTACATTAAGATAACTGATAAAGTTTACGTATTACTTTCCAAAATGAAATTACATTGTCACATTAACTCCATTTTTAACACCAAGCAACAGTTTCTTTTGTGTCAGAAATTCATTTATGCAAGTTTGACTCATGGTGAAGTAGCCTAAGCGATCTCCATCATGTGAATCTACTCCAACCTTGGACTACATTCTAAAGGAAAAAGCGCAGAAAAAGAATAGAGCTTCATCAGACTTGTGGAGTAAAAAGGCAGATGTTGCATCACATGAAGCTGTGTATCTGTGAATAAATTCACTCGCAAGTAAAGGTCTCAAGTATTTTTTTTTGGTACAAGGGAGAGTAAAGAAATGTATATGGGTATGAATTAAATCCAAAATTAATTAGCAGGTGCAGGGAGGCTAAATATGCTGATGTACAGGCTTGATTTCTTATTTTTAATAAAATCCTCCTATTCCACCCTAAAAAAAATAGCTGTTTAGGTAGAGTATTTCTAAGAGTTATATTAATGATACCATACTTTTCTATAACATTATTTTTTCTTTTAATATCTTTCCATCAGATCGATTATCTTATCCCACAATGTTTCTCTTCTATTGTACCAAACATTGTATAAAAAGTTGTACCGATACAATTATTTCAAATTTTGCAATAAACTGATAATGAACTCAATAAACTTTAGACTTAAAGGAACAATGGTTAAGGGAACAACGGTTAGTCAATTAAAGGAACAATGCTAGAAGAATAATTAAAGGAACACGGGTTAGATAAGATTAAAAACTTAAAATGGATAATCTGATTAAAATCTCTTCAAAGTCTAACCTCTATTGACCAGGATATCAATATATTCTTAGTCACCTAATTACTGACATTTGGGTAGGTAATTTTGCTATTTGCAAATTATAGTTTTTTTTAGGTATAGATCACAAATATTATTCAGAAAAAAACAATCTTATTCAACTCGAATAAGACCATGATGGACGAAAACAACTCTCCTTCAAAGTATTTAACACAACTTGAAAGGAGAACTATAATATCCATAATGATGTTATCCGACTCAAACATGATTGTCTTCATGAAAAATACCTATGATCTATACCAAAAACAAATAGTATATTGGAATATATATTTTACTTGTTTTATTATACATGTTTATTCAATTATTAATCCCTATATATACATGGCTTATTTTCAGTGATTCCCAATAGAAGTTTTCAAATTAAACCTTATATAAATAACTTTGTTTTCTATTTAGCCCGTAGAGAGCAGAAATTTGATCCTTAGACGTTTTTAATTTTGGCCCCTAGGTATAATAATGCTGAATTTATAATAATTTCACATCTGAGAACCAGTTTGAATGATGCAGAGACCAGGTTGGAAAGGAGTTTGACATATAACAATCAAAAGTCTACAACAACAAAGCCTTTATCCCACAAGATAAAGTCAACTATATGGATCACACATGATGTCATTCAACTCGGTTTAAAACCAAAGCTTTAGGAATAACAATCAAAATTTTAATACAATTTAAAATGGCAGATGTGTTAGAACCATATAATGAAAAATGGTTTGCAAATAACATTACAATTTTGTTTTAAAAGATAGGAACATTATCTAGCATTTCCAAATACAAGATTACACAGATAATGAAAAAATAAAAGGAACAGGTTGGTGGCATGGGGAATTTAAAACAAATATATAATTAAGTTCTCTTGTTGAAAACAAACATTAATTTCCTTCCTGTGTTCAAATCTTCATGGTTGCAGAAGAGAATGAGCAGCATTTTCTTTCATTTCATGACTCTAAATCTGTAATGTTTCTATCACACCTATTCAGCTCATTCATAGAAGATCAAACAAAAATCCACTAATTAATCCAATTGACTAATTAACTAGTTAGGAATAAATGTTTCTTCCAAAGCACACAATTAAAAATATACCTAAGACATACCATGAGGTAACAAAATACCAAGGGAAGCTACAACGGTTGAAAAGGAATTTCGTATTTTTGAGATATACCAACTAATTATTGAGACACTAATTCTTTACAACGCTTTGTCACAGATTGCACCATCATGAGCCAGAGTTTCAAACTTTTTGAAGTTTTATCTGATGCCTCATGGCACAAAACAAGATCACTGCTGGCTACTAAAACAGTTGAGTTGGATGATTTAAGATGTCAATGTTGTACCCAAAAAGAAAAGTTCAGATGTTAATGAGAAACTTTCCAGGTTTTTAGTTAAGATCTTTTAATTAACTATTCCTTCCAAATTGAACATAAAAAGAAAATGAAGGGAACAAGAGAAAATGAGTGTCAGTTGAAAACACAGATTGTTATTTTCTTGTCACCTTGACACTGTGAAGAGATTGCACAAGGCTATGAATTTCCATCATCAAAAACCTCCTTAGTTTCACCTGCAGTCAAATGCACTACAAAAACAACAGCCATATCTCACTAGGTGAGTTTGGCTACATGGATCCCACAACGTCATTCGGCACAGTTAAAAACCAAAGTTTCAGAAATATTGTTTAACCTTGCTGTCAAATGCACTGATATTTCAAAAAAAAAAGAAAAAGAAAAAGAAAAACACAATAGCATGATATACCAAGATTAGTCAATTTTGATCTCCCCTAAATCAAGGGCTTGCAGCAGTTTTAGTCAATACTCATTTAGTGCTTCCTTAATTGTACTTAATGCTTTTAGACTATAGAGGGCATTCATCAGCTAACAGCTGCCTCTTCTCTTCAAAATGGAAATGCAAAAAAACCACAATGGAAAAGTAAAGGCCAGATGCTAGCTAAAGTGCTTAAACCATGATGTCCTCATAACACAGTGAGGGTTAACAGAGAACAAATTCTTAAGTCCACAACACACATTTTACTGAATAAAAATTGTAAGAAGCAGACATCAGATGTATACAGAAATTTATTTTTGTACAATGTAAGAAACTATCATAATTTCTTTTTAAATTCCTGAAATCATTAACAATACCTAGTGGCAGTAATGACCAAACCAGCAGTGTTTTCCATGACCAAATTCCTCATCATCAGATCTGCTGTGAATCCACCACAAGAGATTAGTCAATGAGTTTCCATCATCAAATCCATTTAAGCTTCTTATCTTCTGCATTGCACCTTCATTGTCATAAATACCCTGCAGAGCATAGACAAACCCCTTCCATCCTTCTCCAACACCTTCCCTATTCAAAGCAGGCAATGTCCACTCCACAAGCTCCTTCACAAAATCAACCTTGGAAAACAAGACCTCAGAGATAGGCAGTATCGGTAAGAGTTGAATGCCGAGCCTACATTCTCTCCACTCAGGAGGCGCAAACCATAGTCCACTGTCCCTCTTATTAGCCCAAAGAACACCAACTACCTTGTTCTCTTTTCCAAATTCTTCATCATACTGATTATCTCCCTCTTTCACATGCCACCACATTTGAGCTGCATGAATTTCCAATGCTGTAAGTGTTGATCCAATAGCAACAAGATGCGTGTCACCATAAGCCAGACCCATCAAGGCAGCAGCATAATATGCATTAACAGCTTCACTAGTACTCTCCTGATTTCTTCCATCTCCAAACTCAGTTAACCCTCCAGCCCATGAGTGCAGTTTATAAAGGTCAAAACACCTTAGTCTTGTGTAATTTGAGTTTGATCTTCTGCTCAAGGTCATAAAATCTGCCATTAGTGAATAGGCTTGAGGCTTATACTTCCAACCCCACACCGGATCAATCTTAGCAAGCACAGCAATTCCATAAAGGAAGTACCCCAAATGATAATGGTGATCATTGTAAATTCCAAACCCAAAATCAGCACCAGCATCAGTAGATCCTTGTTTAGTGACAATGCCACCCCATTTCCTATCATACAGAAATCCATTCCCGTTAAAAGTCCCCTCCAGCCACGGCTCAATGGTTTCCTTCAAATACTTCCTAACCTTGGGAATCACATCAAGAAAACACACCTCCTCAGCTATCAAAGCCAACCTTGCAGCCCTTGCAATCAATTTCCCATAAAAATACGACGAATTCGTCGCTATTGCCGATGAATTCAGCCCCTTAACATCATTCACAAGTGCAGAAACAATCTCATCCCGGGATTCTTCCCTCACACCTCTAACAGAATGCCAAGTCACGGAAACAGGATCAGTTTTCAAGAGCCAAGAATCCCCAACAACCCCAATAAGCTTCCCATCAATGCTCCCATATTTAAAATCACTCAAAACATTAACATCTTGACAACCACTATCAGCCAAAAGCTGAAGATGGAGAGGGTGTGCCAACATCAACAAATCACCCCACCCTCTCTTCTCCCACTTATACTCCACACAAAATGGTCTTGCAAACACAGCCTCACCGCTCACAGGGTAACAAGAACTGAACCTGTCAAGCACAGCCTCATGCTTCCAATCAGAATCAGGCAACAGGGCAATCCTAATTATGCCAGAAAAGGCATCAGAAGTGATCTCAGAGAGTGCATGACTCAACCTAATCGGTGAAGAAGCATACAAAAACCAAGTCTGGCCATTATTGAGGTGAAAGGTGTGTTTGGTGAGTGACTCACTGGAGGAAAAAGAGAGAATTGCATGGATTGTGGTGATGGAAAGAGGGGTTGGTTGAGTCACAGAGAGGGTCAAAAAGGGGCTTCCCCTAACAAGGAAAAACCTCAAATTGGAAGAAGGGATATCCAATGTAACACTGAGATCGTTGTGGGAAGAGATGGTGTGGTTCAAATGGGAAAGGTGGGATTTTTGAGATGAAGAGATGGTGAGATCACGGTTGAAGACTTGGTAGATGAAGGAGGAGTTGAAGAAGCGAGATGGGTATGAGAGGGAGAGAGAAAAGTTTGAGGATTTGATGAGGTAAGGGTGAATGTATTCAGGTTGGTCACCGTTTTTTAGGACAAAGTTTTGGAAGAAGGAGTTTGTGGGGAGTGGATTTGAGAGAAGGTTTGGGGAGAAGAAATTGGAGGGGTCAGGGACAACAGTGGAATCAACATGTGGGAACAGAAATGGAGAGTGCTTTCTGGTGTGAGACATTGTTAATCTTCGTGGTGGTGATAGAAGTGGTAATGGGGTTGAAGGTGATCGTGGTGGTGATGGGTTTTTGATTTTGAAGGTTGTGTTTTTATAGGGTTTGGAGCCTTTTCTGAAGCCACTCGTGAGAGCTGTGCTAACCTTGCGTCTAAGTTTTTTCAACATTTTCTAGGTTGTTGACTAAAACTATGTTAGTATGATTATATTATTGTTAAAAAAATTAATTTTAACTACGTAGAAGACTGTTATAGGGTCAATATTTGGAAGCTTAATTTTATTCTTTTATTTTTACAAAATTAATCTAGTATAAGAAAAAAGTTGTAACATCAGATTATGACTGTATAGGGTGATATGTATGAAACTTGATTGTAAGCAATTCAGGTCTTGAGAGGTTTTTATATGATTTTGGTTGGCAGAGTCGGTTAGGGAATAGGGTTTGTTGGGGCAGCAAGGTATGTGAATTTGACCATGTAAAGAAAGAAAACGGGGAGGTTTCTCAATAGGAAAGTGCAAGGAAGGGATGGCGTAATGATGTGCAGTTAGAATTTGTGAGTGACTTGTCCAAGTGAGAATGTGAGGACAAAATCTATGGAACTTTACGCGGTTAAGGAATTATTATCTTACTATGGTACATAAATGAATTATGATATAGGAAAGTGAATTGAATTTTAGGCTACACTAGCACGATATTCGTACCTTCACACGGGTCGTTCGATTATTTTTGCATGATTTATAGACAAATAAATAATATATTATATTTAATTTATTAAGATCATCCTTGTTAAAGGAATCAATATTTATATTGTGGTTAGTAAGAAGGTAAACATGATATCCTACAAAAGTGAAGTAGTAATAGATGAAATAAATGTTTGGGTAAGCTTCTCTAGAAGCACTTCTAGAAGAAGAAAATAAGAGCAAAAAGATGAGATGAGCTTCTCCATAAGTAAAAATAAGCTCTCCATTAGTTAATTTGTAGAAGCTCACCAATGTGACTTCTCTAAAAGATGAGATAACATCTACAAATTAGCTAATGGATAACTTATTTTTACTTATGGAGAAGCTCATTTCATCTTTTTGCTCTTATTTTCTTCTTCTAGAAGTACTTCTAGAGAAGCTAACATCCAAACAGACCCGAAGTTTAAATTTAGTAATATTGACAAGCAACAACAACAAAAAAAGACAAACAAGATAAATTATTTTGTTTATGATTAACAATATAATATTATATGAAAAATTGATCTAAAAATGACATGTGAATGGATCAAAGTATTTTTTAATTTAGAAAATAAACCTAAAACTAAAAAAAAGACTAAGAGGTATTTTAAACTTATCTAAATATGTAGTTAATTACAATTAAGAAATATATAAGTGATGATTATGAATATGCATAACAACATAGTAAGTTGGGAATAGATATGTCATTTCATGTTTCCACTCAATAAAATTAAAACTAAAAAATAAAATAATTAAAAGATTAAAAAGATATTATAATTTTATCCGAATTTGTAGTTATTTAACACCAAAAAATATATAAATGATGATCGTGAATAAGTATGACAACGAGACAAGATAAAAATGAGTATGTTGTTCCTCTTCCTAGTCTCATTCTTACTTTCGTCTCTGTCTCTGATCTCTGTTGGTGATAAAATTTTGTACTCACTCCGTCCTTTTCGAAGGACACATACCAATAGGTCACATCAACCAATTCTGATTCCTTTAATAATCAAACTTCCTTGGTAGTATTTATTCTTGATGGATCCAAAAATTGATAGAGAAAGGGAATTTAAAAATAGAACATGTGTTATCAACACCAACAACAACCTAACTGAAGATAAAGAATTTAAAAAATTGTACTTAAAACCAAACTTCACAGTGTATAAGACAGAACTAACAACATAACCAAAGAAAAGAGATTTCATGCATAAAAAAACATATCTTATCAACACCAATACCAACATAATTGAAGATAACGAATTTGAAAAAGATAAGGACTAAATTTGAAAAAGATAAGTAATTTTTTGTTTTAAAAAAATTGGGGAGTTGAGGATATCCAATTTAAAGAAAACAAAAGATTAAAATGAAAAGAAAAAAAAATAAAGGAGAAAAATTGAAAGTCATAATAACATAAGCATTAATTGATGCTCAATTTATAGTTAGGGAAAAAAATTGAGGGAAACAAAGGAAACTCAAAATGCCATGAAAGGAGACGAGGGAAATCACAAATAAAAGAAATGGAGGACACATACCCATAGGCCACAACAACCGATTCTGATTCCAATTCCTATTCCTAAAATGCAAAATATCAAAATGCTTTTTTTTTAGTTGTGAAAGGAGAAGATGAAAATCACAAAAAAATAAGTGATAACACAGTCGATTTATTGATCTTCCTTACCCAAGAGCAAAAATGGTGTCATTCTCGGTTAGGGATCGACAAAGTTGGGTTTTTTTAAAAAAAAAATAAGGGAAAGGAAATAGAGATGGTAAAAAGCAATTTCATTGGTGTAATTTTTCAAATCGCAAACCAGGAAGGTCAGAAAATGTGTTGATGACGATGGCTAGATGGGGAAGAGGCAAGCGCGAGAGATTTTTAAAAGAGAGAGAAAATAAATTGATAGATGAAGAAAAGAGAATTGGTGGATTTACAAATTAAGAGAGGAAAAGAAAGGGATGGGAGAAGAAAAAATGGAAAGGGAAAAAAGAAAAAAGATATGTGAGAGGGTGGTTAGAGATTTGATAGAGGCAGGAAAAGAAGGCTCAAAATGAAAACTGTAACGACCCGCCTAGTCGCTATAATATCACTAACTCTAATCGTGTGATTTCAAATTTTAATGAAAACTCCATTAATTTGATTATGAAAATACTAGTAAATTTTTCGTGATAATACACCTATCATACAACGAATAAAAACATAATTAATTACGTATGTATGTATATTTTAAACCAGTACATATCATTCACATGTCAGAACTTAGTTTGGTTTTTACATGTATTTATGCCTAGAATTTACATGTCCAACAAAAAGAAATCAACTAATTAAGAAAGAGTTCATTAAGAAAACACAACTCTTTTCAAAAAGAATTCCAACGTCATCACGTCGGCTCAAACAAAAAGGTCTCCCTCCAAAGTCACCTACTGCTGCTCATCTGCTCCCACGAACGAAAGTTCGCGATCATCATAGGTACCAACCACATGGTACAAAATTGTAAGGGTGGGTTTATCATACAAAACCAACCAACATTAGATAACAATAATTAGAAAGGAAACAACAATCACAACCACAAACATTCTCAATAATTCATCAATCCAATACACACTAAACAAACCAGTCATCCACTCATTTCACAAATCAAAACAATTATGCTCAGAATGATGCATATAACGGATTTCACTTTAACCATGAAATGTGGTACCATACTCATGGAAATAGCCTCTCTCAGGAAAAATGATTCAAACGCCTATTAGGGTCACCTTGTCGTGCACTGGTCATTCCCTCCCATGGTGATCAACCAGGAGTCACAAGGGAATTCCAAACCTGATGGTCCCTTAGTACCTGAGTTTTTAGCCCATAAAAACTCACAGGTACGTGCTGCCTTCATTCTGTTTCCATCCATGCAATTATGAACTATGAAACATGGCCACCACCAATGCACTGACCATGGATAGGGACCAACCCTTCCTTGCAAGGATATCCAATAAGTCATGCATCCCCATGTACATACATAGCATACAAATATGGGCTCATCATTATATTGACTGTGGATGGGGACCAACCCTTCCTCACAAGGATATCCAACAGGTCACTGCACCTCACTTGTACGTACACAACATACAACCATGGGCATCATCAATGCACTGACCATGGATAGGGACCAACCCTTCCTCGTAAGGATATCCAGTCATGCACCCCCATGTGTATCCACAATATACAATGACATTGTCAACATCAACATCATGTCATCAACAACATCAACATCATTTATTTCAATATCATCATCATAAACATCAATATCATCTCATTTCAACATCATCAACCACATCAACATTATCTCATGTCGACATCATTAACCAATCAACATTATCTCATTTCAACATCATCAACCTCATCAACATTATCTCATTTCAACATCATCATCATAATCATCAATATCATCTCATATTAATATAATCATCAACGTATTTTAATTTCAATATCATCATCAGCATCACAAACAATCGCATTTCACATTTATATACCATACACCTGAGATTCACATTCCCCAGGACTTTAGACAACACAAACCTCATTCATTCACAATCCATATTACCACGAGACTAGTATTTTAGGAAAATTCTAAATTAAAAAGGAGGACTACAGTATAGAAAACAAACTCTTATGCCTATTTGAAAATTTAATAAAGAATTAAATAGGAGAACATATTATAAAATTTTGGGCAGAGTCTCCTCTGTAATTAAGACTTTTCCTAAAAATCCAATCATTATAACAACAACATCATTCACAGTTTTATTCATCAATAATAAATTCATCGCATCTCATTAGTTAAAAACACAGATTTTCTTGAAAACAAGCACATAACAGGAACAAACATACATCAATAGTAAATACATCACATCCCATTAGTTTAAGACATAGTTTTTCTTGAAAACTAGCATGCAACAAGGATAGACATATATCTCCATAATTGGGTTCCCTGACCCCCAACTATGGTATCAAAAGCTATAAACAAACAATAAACTCCCCTCACCTATCTATAAACGCTCTCGTTAGCTCCTCATGGTGTTGTTTTGAGATCCCTCAAGTTCGTGTGCTTTGGCCCAAACGCAGAGCTCTATATACCAAATCGAAGACAATTTAGTATAGATTTCAAAGACAATGTTAATATTAACATTTGGGCTCAAATACCCACTCAAATTTAAAAGGGGGTTAAAATGGTGTTTTGTGAGTCCACATCAAAAAGTACATCATTTTAAAATTCCAATCACACTAACGTGACTGGGGCTCAACAGAGGTCACAAAAATGACATCAATACTATAAAAAGGAAACCTTTATAACGTCTCATTTTCAAAGGTTTTTTCAAAGGAAGTATCAAAACACCTACTAATGGTACCCAAATCACAAGAGATGACAAGAGAGGCTTCAAACTAGCTAAGAGAAGACAAGGAAACCATGGTTACCTCAAAGAAACCAAGAAAAGAGGATTGGAGGCTCCATTCTCTACCGAATCCTCGAGTTGAGTTTTGAAGATTCTGCTTCGATGAAAGTGTTCATCTCTGTACGGTGGTTCAACAGCAAGAAACAACGGCTCGTGGCGGTCACCGGTGGTCGTAGCTGGTGGAGGAGGATGGTGGGGGACTTGGGTGCTGTTTGGGGAAGAAGAAGACCATTTGTTTTAGTTTTGACATTGTTGTGGGAGTTTATAACCGCCTTTACTCGCCCAGGCGAATTTTGGCTGACATTTTGGCTCGCCTGGGTAAGTTGACCCAATTTTGAAATTTCACTCCTGCTGTGAGAAATTACTATCTCATGCTTAAAAAGATATTGTGAAAATCCCAACGATCAAACTTTGCATATGTTGGTTAGGAACCCACCTTTCAAATTTGAAGGTAATCCAATGGTTAACCAATCCAAAATCATTATTTTACCAAAACAGGTTTTGGGTCAACAAGGATCATAGAAATGACATCAATTTCATAAAAAGGAGACTTTTATAACATCTCATTTTCAAAGCGTTTTTCAAAGGAAGTGTAAAACTCCCAACAACGGTACCCAAAACACAAGAGACACTAATAGAAACTTAAACTAGCTAGGAGAAGACAAAAGAAACTAAGATTACCTCAAGGAAACCAAGAAAGAAGGATTGGAAGCTTCGTTCTCTACCAAAACTTCAAGAGGAGTTTCGAAGATTCCGCTCTGATTAAAGAGTTCCTCTCCGTGCAGTGGTCTCATGACAAGCAACGGCGGTCCATGGTTGTCACCGGTGGTCTTGGATGGTAGAGGGTGATGGTGGAAGGTTAGGGGAAGCTTTGGGGGAAGAAAAACCTTCATTTTCGTGATTTCTCGCTGCTGGTTACTATTTATTACCGCCTTCACTCGCCCAGGCGAGCAAAAGTGCATGTGAAATTCGCCTGGGTGATCTGACCAAATTCTAGAATTTTCTGCTTCAGTGAAAAATTAATTTCTCACGTTCAAGACATGATTTTGACAATCCCAACGGTGAAAAGTTACATATATGGATTAGGAACCGATCATTAGAATTTGAAGGAAATCCAACGGTTATTCTATTGATAATGATGATTTTACTAAAACAGGTTTTCGGGTCAAACTCGTAATCACTCAATTACAACGCAACTCAAAAAAACTTCACATACTTGACATTTACACCAAGCAATGACACATGGATAATTCACATAACATTTTAAATAATCCTAATAAATAAAGAAATCAAATAATACAAGGAATACATCACACATATATTTTAAGTTATCAAAATTTCAGGGTGTTACACCATTGAAAAAGAGGAAATCCTGTAGAAGGCCTTTGATGATGTGTATAATGCACATGAGGCCGGCTTCAACCATTGCCTCTGACAGGTGCTACATTTGTATGAGGTCTAGGACCTGGGAGTCTTTGACATCAACAAAAATGTCTATGATAGGGAGCTAGTGCTGATAGATGACATCCCGGAAGATGCTGCCCCTACCCTAGAGAGGTCGATGACCTTGACTGAGGACTTTAACCCTGAAGATGTTGGTGCCGAGGATGAAGACCACATAGGGCCTAGGGATTTCTCTTAGTTTTGTTTGTACAAATTTTTGTGTAGCTTTTCTTTTTGCTTTTTTAATCATTATTTTTGGTCTTCAGCTTATATGAATGAAATTTATTTTCCAAGTACTGGTTGGCTTGTTATATTTTTAATGTTATTAATATTAGCTCGTTTATCTTTATGCTCAACCAAATAACATATTCGATGGTAAAATGATAAAAGCAAAGTGTAAGTTTAGTTTTTAACCGAAGCGTAAGGAGTGTTAACATAATTTGTATTACTTAATAAACCTTCCAGTTCAACCTTAACCAAGGAGAGTACTCTAGAGGTAACTGGTAACGAATCTTCGAAGTTCAACCTTGGCCAAAGAGAGTAACTCAAGAGAGAATTGTCAATAATTTTTTGTAGTTCAAACTTATCCGAGGAGAGTACTTGGGAGTGAATGTAAATAATTTGCTAGAGCTCAACCTTAATCAAGTAGAGTACTCGGGAGGGAACTATTAGTGAGTCTTTGAGTTCAACCTTAGCCAAGGAGGGTACTCGGGAGGGAACTGTTAGTGAGTCTTCAAGTTCAACCTTAGCTGCTGAGGGTACTCGGGATGAGACTGTTAATGAGTTTTTGAGTTCAACCTTAGCCGAGGAGGGTATATGAAAGGGAACTATTAGTAAGTTTTTGAGTTCAACCTTAGCCGAGGATGGTACTCGGGAGGGAACTGTTAGTGAGTTTTTGAGTTCAACCTTAGTCGAGGAGGTTACTCATGAGGGAACTATTAGTGAGTCTTCAAGTTCAACCTTAGCCGATGAGGGTACTTAGGAGGGAACTATTAGTGAATCCTAATAAGAAAACTTGAAATCAAAGATAGAGACAAGGATAGATTTTTTATTAACAGTTGGTTGCCAGACTATGCCTCATTAAAACCTCCTCGGTAAAAACCCTTTCACATTTTTACAAGGATAAAAATCATGGTAGGAAAAAGAATACGCCACTCATTACAAAGATGCAGCTAACTATAATAGACTTTTAAATGTGTGGAGTTCCAAGTTCTTGGGATGACCTTCCCGGATATTTCTTCTATCTTGTAAGCTTCATTCTTCAAATTGTGTCGGACTCTGAAAGGCCCTTCCCAATTGGTCACTAACTTCCCATCTGACGAGACCTTTTGGGCCTTTCCGCATACTCTCCATACTAGGTCCTTCAAACTGTCGAGGGTCTAGCTTAGAGTTGAAGCCTCGGGTCATGCGATGTTTACAAGCTTCAATCATAATGACCGCGTCTTCTTGCACTTGCTCGATCAGGTCCGGGTCTATCTGCAATGCTTTTTTGTTTTCGGCCTAAGCAAAAGAGTGTCTTCGGAGAGAGATTTCTCCTACCTCGACTGGCAGCATCGCGTCCACTCCATAGGTCAGCCAGAAAGGAGTCTCCTGGTTGTAGATTGTGGGGTGCACCTATATGCCCATAGGACCTCTGCAAGCTCTTTGGCCCATCTCCCATTGGCTCCATTCAGCCACTTCTTCAGCTCGCCCAAAATTACCTTGTTAGCTGCCTTGACTTATTCGTTGGCCTGAGGGTGCTCCACCGATGTTACCCTATGCTTGATTCTGAGGCCGCCCAAGAACGCATTGAGCTTTCGGTTTATGAACTATAGGCCGTTGTCTGTGACCAGCATATTCAGAATTCTAAAATGTGTGATGATATTCCTCCAAAAGAACTTTTGGACGGCCTAGGCTGTGATGTTTGCTAGTGGTTCGGCCTCAACCTAGTTCATGAAATAATCAATTGCCACTAGTAGGAATTTCCTTTGCCCTGATGCCGTGGGAAAAGGCCTAGGAATGTCCATTCCCTAGATAGCAAATGACCAGGGGGGAAACCATTGGATGCAGCTCTACAGCTGGCCGACGTATCAGATTTCCATGTTTTTGGCATTGGAGGCATTTCTTCGCAAAATTCAAACAGTCTGTCCTCAAAGTTGGCCAATAATATCCAGCCCTCAGAACTCTTGTGGCCATCGTTCTCTCTCCGAAATACAAACCACAAACACACTCATGTAGTCCTCGGAGCACATAGTTAGCCTGGTCTTGGTCAAGACATTTGAACAAAGTGAAGGAGACCCTCTCTCATATAGTTCATCGGCCACTAAGGTATAACTGGAAACTTGGGTTCTTATCTTTCTGGCTTTTTCTTGTTTGCTAGGAGTTACTCATGCTTAAAGTACTCGAGTATGAATTTTTCCATTTCGAAGGGGCTTCCTTAACCTGCAAGCATTATTTTCCAAAGATACTGAGATCTGGAACCGAATGGAGAATGAATGTTTTAACATGCCCAATTTTGGGGAGGTTGCCAACTGAGCCAACTTGTTGGCCTTTTCATCGACTTCTCAGCTTATATGAATCACCTGCACTTCCTCAAACTCTCCCCTAAGTTTCTCAAATGAATGGTAGTACTTCAGGAGTCGGTGGTCTCAGATCTGAAACACTTTGTTTATTTGTTCGATGGCAACTTGGGAATCTCTTTGGCACTAGTCTCATTGGGCGCCGACTTCTTTGGCAAGTCTTAGTCCTGTGAGGATAGCCTTGTACTCAGTCTGATTTCACGTGGCTTTGAAGCCGAAGCATAACAACTGTGCCATGGTCATCTTGTTGGATCCTTCCAAGATAACCTCGGCTCTACTCCCATGCCAGTTGGAGGAGTCATCTGCATGCATCGTTCACCATTCCTGCTTCAGTTGTGGTTGTGGGGGATGGAGCTCATTGATGAAGTCGACCAACACCTATGCCCGGTACCTCTAAATTTGTAGGCAATTTCATACTTTAAAAGTTTGATTGACCATGTCATCATTTGTCCTGCCAACTCGGGCTTGTGCAGTATATTGGCAATAGGACATTCAGTCCAAACAATGATTCTATGGCTCTAAAAGTATTGGCATAGATGGCGAGCAACATGAACAAGTGTGAGGGCCACCTTTTCCATCACCTGGTATTTCGTTTCCGGATCTTGTAGTACCGGGCTTACAAAATGCACTAGCAACAACTCACTCCCCTCTTCCTGCACCAGTATCATGCTTATGGCCTCAATCGAGACTGAAAGATAGACAAGACAAACGGTGTCACCAATGTTACTTTTAACTGCCGAAAGGATTCTTCGCACTCTTCATCCCAAACAAAGTTTTTGGTTTTCTTAAGGAGGTCCATAATGGGTCTAGCCCTCTCAGCAATGCTTAGCAAAAAACTTGACAAGGAGGTTATTATGTCGGCTAGTCTTTGGGCCTCTTTTATGTTTCGGGGACTCTTCATCTCAAGGATGGCTTGGCATTTGTCCAGGTTAGCATGTATTGCCTGGTGGGTGAGCATGAAACCCAAAAACTTCCCTTCTTCTACCCCAAAGATTCACTTTTCGGGGTTCAGCCTCATGTTATACTTTTTGAGTTAGCCGAAAAATTCTTCTAAATCCGTCAAGTGGTTGTCCAATTGTGAGATTTGACCACTATGTCATCTTCGTATACTTACAGGTTTCATTTGAGCTAGCCCTAGAACACTTTGTCTATCAAAAGTTGATACGTTGCTCCGACATTTTTCAGTTTGAATGACATGACTTTGTAACAAAAGTGTGTGGATTTGGTGATGAATGTCGTCTTCTCCTTTTTCTTGGGGTCCATCCTTATCTGATTGTAGCTGGAGTATGCATACAAAAAACTCAACATCCTGTGTCTGGCTCCTCTATCGACTAGGCAGTCGATGTTCGAGAATGTGTATGCATCCTTTGGGCATCCTCCACTTCTCGTTCGATTTCTTGACCATGACCACGTTGGAAAGCCAATCACTTCTTGTCGTATTGCCCGACACCTCTCTTCCCTTATCTTTCTCTTCCTCCAAGAAACTGCCTTGGCATCTTTACATATGGATAACTTATGACAATGAAAGCTTGGATCGATCTCAGACATGTCTGTCGCGGACCATGCAAACAAATCAATGTGCTCTTGGATAATTCATAGTATTCAACTACGTCATCATTGGGTAGTTGGTTTCCCAACTAAGTGACATGTCCTTCCTTAGGTCCGAGTTGAAAAGTGGACGTCGCCTCTACCAGTTTCACTCGGTTATGATCGTTAGTTCTTGGATCGAGCTCTAGTTCTTCTACCTCTTCAATTTCTGTCCTACCCTCTATGCAGTGGACGACCTCCGGGGCTCCCTCCCCATTATGAGACATAACCTAAGGCTGGCCATGTAGCATTCTCTGGTCGTTCTCTGGTTGGCATGCACAATTATGATGGTCTCGATATCCAACGAGAACTTCATCATAAGGTGAGGGGTTAACACAACTCTGCCTAGGGCATTGAGTGAGGGACAACCAAGGAGTATGTTGTGCGATGTGTGAATCCAAATATAGCCATTCGTCCCTACCTGTTCCTCAGCAAAATCGAATAGTGGGTCATCATGGGGGAGGATTTCAGATTCAGGTATATCCATCTGAATGAAGATATTCCAAAACAAGATGTCGGTAGAGCTTCCTTGGTCTGCAAGGGTATTCTTGACTATGCATTTGGCTATCTCAACACTAATAACCATAGGGTCATCCTGCACTGGGTTGATTGCCTTGAAGTCATCTGCTATGGAGGTTATGGGCGGCATGTTGAGTATTGGGTGTCAAGAGATCATATTGACAGACCAGACTCGATGTGTCTTTTTCGTGCAGAGGCGGCGGCCCCTCCCCCAGCGAAACCTCCAGGGATGGTGTTTATGACCCGTCTTAGTTGGTCGAGAGGTCTCGCCTCTGCCTCCCTTGAGCGGCTTCAGCTCTTCTACCTTTCTGACCGACTTGCATATTCTTGATCCTTCCTTGGCTAGACTCTAGTCTGGTCCTTCCCTTGGGCCTGTATGATTATGGCTTGTAGACGAACTCCTTTAGGTGGCCAAGTTTGATGAGTTCTTCTATCTTGTCTTTCAATGCACTGTCTTCCTCTGTCAAGTGACCACGATTACGGTGATACTGGTAACATTTTGAGTAGTCAGCTTTTGGTGGGGGTGTTAGCTCTTTTTGGCATGGTTAAAATATTTATGGATAAGGCATGATCCATGATATGGGATCTACTAGCAGTAAGGGGAGTGTACTGAGCATAATGCGGTTCCCGTGGCGGTCAATCCCTCCTCATGTCATCGCGAGCTTTCTTAGAGTTGGGCTTGGCATTGTTTTTCTTAGCCAACACGGCATCAGCCTGCACTTGGTTCCTGTACTAGGTCAACTCCTCCATCTGCATATACTTAGCCGCTCTTGTATGTAGTTCATCAAGATTAGATGCTGGTTTCTTGCATAGGCTATTGACAAAAGGTCATGGTCATAACATTGTTATCGGTGCATCGCCACTACTGGGTCAAAGTTTTTGATATGCAATGCAACCTTTCTAAAATGTTCCATAAGGGTTCGTAATTGTTCCTTTTTCTCCTGTCGGATGTTGACGAGGGCCACAGATGTTAGGTGGTGAGGCCGACTAGTGGTGAAGTGTGTGCCAAAATGAGTCGCCATGTGTAATACCTTGAATTTTAAGCATGTAATTAAGCTTAGATTAAGCTCATGATTAAAGGCTAATCAATGTGCTTAAGGGTATTCAGAGAAAGCTTGAGAAAAGAGTTGAGAAAACCCTGTCTGGGTTATGGCGCGGATAGCGCCAGATTCACGCGACCAGCGCCATTCTTGCTGGAAGTTGGCGCTGATGGCGCCAGAT
>PYAF01005706.1:2027-15022 GCA_007407185.1 Glycine tomentella
AAAAAGTTGACTAGGTAACAAAAAAATTAATAACAAACCCACATTCAAAATATGAGATCATAATTTAAAAATTATTAAACAAAATCAATCAATTTAATTAAAACCATTATGGATCTACATATTTAATTTCTCCCAAAATATAATATCATTTAAATATATATTGTTCCAAAATTAAAATAAAACACAACAAAGAGTAGAGCTCCATTGCAGCAACAAAGTGGAATTAATTCAGAAAGTCGTTGGTCAAGGTTCAACGTCGTCAAGAATGAGAAATGAGGGGGAGGGTTAGGGTTTCGGGATTTTATTATTATATATAAGGGTAAATTTGTAATTTAATTATGGCGGGGGCGGGGGCGGGGCGAGTATCATCAATACCAAACCCGTCCCCGTCCCCAAATTTTTATCGCGGGGCGGGTATCATCAATAACAAATTCGGTTTTTTCCCGTTAAAATCGGGGCGGATTTTGACAGGTACCCATGGGCTCGGGTCTCGTTGCCATGCCTAGTAGTGCATAATCTTTCTTTTTTTGATTGAGTACATAACCTTTTTTATCTTTACATTATATCTTGTTAGTAAAAGTTATGTTAACCAATATCTTAAAAGAATTTTTTTTTTAAATGTGTAAATCATAAGAGGAAAAATATATTGTGGAAAGTGCAATTTTGCACTTTAAGATATCCTTAAGAAAACTATTTTCTTAGAGCACTTCTTAGCATTTAACTATTAGTAATTATTTTAATAAGTTAATAATAAATATTTACAGATCCCGTAAATATTTCTAGATATATTCATTAAATCTAAAACAAATTGTACCCAAAAAAATCTAAAACAAATACTCATACAAGAGGCATAGAAAGTACCTTTGAACATCTTTAATAGATCTATTGAGTTCAACTGTTAAGTTCAAGAATTTTTGTTCATTAGATTTTTCAATAATTACATTTTTGTAAAATAAAAAATTGTTTTTTTATGTTATTTGAGAGAAAAAGATAATTTTTTTAAGTAAAATTCAAGAACTCAAATTAAATTCTATCACTAAAATAAAAATAATAAAAATTCTTGTATCATCTTATATAATATCATAAGATAAAAAAAATATATATCCAAAAATCCAAAATTAACTCTTTCATATATGTTGTTGTTAGTAGTTACTACCACTCGACCCACACCTTACGGTTCCTAAGCTTTTGCAGAGACAAGTTTTGATGTCCAACGTGACTTATAGAACGGAAAAGCGCGGTTCTTCTGGTTTTGGATTCCGCAAATTCGTTATACTTGTTTTGCTTGTTTTTCTTTTAAGTTTTGGATCCACTTCAATGTTGGGAAGCCTCAATTAATATTCCAATTCAAATTATATACTTTGTACAAATTTAGGAGTATTTGTGATTTTAGTTTACATTTATAATTATTTAAATTTAAATGGATTAATATTTGATAATATATGAAATAAGATAGCTTCAATTTTATTTATCGACACAATATATTAACAATAATATTATGTATAAATAAATCATAAATTTAAAAACAGAAAATTAAAATTAACATATTTTGAAATAGATAATATTTATAAAAATATATTATCGTGTTATGTAAAATATTATTTATTAAGTCAATAAATTTTATTATTAGTATGTAACAAATTTAATAAAAAAATATAGATAAATAGGTCTAGTGGAATGACTCAAAATATAAATAAAACTTTTTCTAAAAAATATTGGTTCTTTTTTTTTTTAAATTCAAATATGTTAAGATTAAATTTAAGCTGAGTTAGATTAGTGAAATAAAATAGATTGGGAATACTTTTAATACAAATATTACTTTCTCTTTTGAAGAATTTCATTCATAAACTATGAGTTTAATGGTCATAATAAGATGTTAGTGTGAAAAGTTATATATTATGTTTTTGATATTTGTATTTGTGAAGTTCTTTACTTATTTTAATTTAATTAGGTGTAAATGAATCATAACTATGTAGTCTTATTTCTAAAAGATTTATTCCTAAATAACATATCTAAATTATAAGAAAATTCATGGAGACAATTATTGAAGAATTTATATCTTCTAATTTTTTTTTTATTTTTTCTAGTATGTATAAATAAATCACGAATATAGTCCAAATAATAAAGTCCAAATTTCTTTGGATCCCAATTCCAATATGATCCCCATGTCTCACTGGCACCCTCCTAGCACAACAAGATATTTTATTCAAATCCGTTCCCACCATTTCGAGATTGTCAACTAATAAAAAATCACAATCATGGTGATAAACATAATTAGGTTAAGTGATTTCAAAGATGAATTGCTCAAATGTGGTGTAGTTTTGGTCATGCACTTAATAAGCCTAAGCTTTGGATTGTAAGCACATAAAGGAGGAATGTTCAATAAACTATTTACAAATGTGAAGTTATTACTTATTAAACTCATTAGGGATGAGGGTGAGGTGTGTATTTATATCCAAACCCAACTCCACTCTTGAAAAGCATATGAAAAAAAATCGAAGCTGAATTTGGTCAAAGTGGATTTTTCTTATAAAAGTCAACTCATAATTAAACGAGTATTCACAAGTTTAGATGTAATTGTCATGTGTAAAGACACTCATTATATCCGGCTCAAAAAATACATGCTGCAAATTGCTATTAATAAACCATTTTTAATCTTTGACCTTTGGAAAATGATGTGTGGGCTTGTAAACGTCTAGGAAGAGAAATAGATAGAAAAATAAAAATAAAAATAAAAATATGATAAATAATAAATTATATGATATTATAATATGATAAGAAGAAACAAATAACTGGTAAAAAAACAATTAATACGAATAAGATTTTTACATATATAGTCGGAATGTTCAAAAAAAATCATTCTATCTTAACACCGTTCTTTTTTTAAAATCTTTAAAATAACTCACTAACTGTTTGTATTGCAGCAAAAATAAATACATGTGGTTACATAATCAAAATAATGTTTTAACATAAAATTGAAAGGACATTTTTTATGATTAATAAAATCAATTATAGTTCACACCTAAATGGTATAAAAGAAAAAAAATATACAATTCATACTTATATTTATTTTATTTTAAACACAACGCGTTAATTCCTTCTTCAACCATACGCTTCTGTCTCTGTCAAAAATTTTCTCAAGTACTTCATTTTCCTCCTTGATTTGTGGCGCAGAGTGTGCTACGTGATTGAGCTAATTATAAAGGGAATAACTGATGTGCGTAGGACGCATATTCATTCATACCGTGTTGATGAGAACAATAGTAAATTAATTAATTAGCCATACGCATACCCTATTGAGCTCTTCTGCAACAACTTCTTAGTTTGGAAACAATTAACCTTCTTAGTTCTTACCAGTTTAAATAGCCAATTGCGAAGACACTCTTTTAAATAAGACCTACTAAGTTACTACACATTATACTCTCTTAGTCTTATAGATTTTTTAAAAATATTTAATATATAAGTATTAAAATTAAATGAAAGAAGGCTTCGTTTATATTATTAGCTCAAAAATCCATGTAGCAAAACTTCTAATAATTAATCAATATTACATGCATGTTGATTCAAGTTTATGAATAAGCAGGTGATGTAAATGAAAGAAGGCTTCGGATACAGCAGGCATTTTTAAGATCACTTACTTGAGTTAGAAACTTTAAATGTAAAATGTGACTGTAATCATGCTATAATATTTAATATTTAGAACTGATAATAAGAAATTAAAATGTCGGTAAGGGTGCATCATTGTAAAAACTAAATCATCATCCAATGTAAACAATATTTTATCGGATTATATCGGTTTAGAGTAATATATTTTCTCAAGAAAATTAAACATTCCAAGGTGAACCGAATCACAATTTTTTTAATCTTTTGATGGAAAGACTTTTTGGCCCAAAACTTATTCCCAAACCAGTTTGCAAACACCCCTACTATTAATTATATTCTATTATAAAATTGCCATGATTCAATTTTATGAAACGTGACCAATTAAAAATTAGGTACACCTAACAGGACGTCATGTGTTAAAATCAATATCGTTTACTACTAACACCCACATGACCACATCACTTAAATATAACCACCAAATTAAAATCTTAGGTAAAGCCTTCTCAAACGTTGAGAGATTTCTCATTCAACATATTCACTGCAGGACTGAACATATATAATCGTGACCCGAACGCAACCCGCAAAAGTAAATAATAATCGGTTAGCGGTTGACTGCACAATCTTCATGTCTCCTTCATTTTTAGCTCTTTTTTTTTTTTTTACTGTGGTAGTCAATCAGTGACAGTGAGTCATATATATATTGCTTCTAATCCTAATTTTCAAGAATAGACTAAACATATTGACAAAGACTGTCATATGTTTTCATTCTTCTCAAGCAATCAACTTGCCAACTTCTTCACCAAGCCATTGGACCCTTCACTCTTTACACATTTCCTTGCTAAGTTGTGCGTGTTAAAAATACACTCTTTATGTTACTCGTATTTGGTAACCATTAGTTTCTTTTTGTTAGTTAGTTAGTTACATCAGCTTGTTAAAATACACATGTATTATGAACTCAACCAATTCAATCATAGAGTTCCTTCTCCCAAATCTTAATAGTTTCACTACAATTATATGACTGTGTCTGAGACTTATCAAATAAGAAGAGTATTTGTATGAGAGGCTAAAAAGAGGAAATCTGAATCTATAGATAAGATTAAAAGTTATTTAGTGATTACATGAACACTTAAAAAAATTACAATGACCATTTTTAATCTGAACTATTCATGATTTGATTATTATTTATGATTCCTCTTAATTCTCACTCTCTCATAATAAAGGTTAACTACAAATTTCATTTTCTTTGTGTTCTTTGATTTTTAAAAAGAAAATTTTAGGAAAAGTAATCGTTATTTCCTTTTCATTTTAATCACTATCTTTCCTTAAACAATTTAAATCCAAAATATTCTGTGGTACTTATAAATATTAGAATTGTCTTTGCAATGACCCGTACACAAGCCATTGCAAACGGTTGTCGAACTTGGGCCAAATATACCTTTGTTTGGTGTGTGCATGGGTTTGAAGTGCATTGACAACTTTTGGAGGTGATGCTTCTAGGATTCAGCCAAGCGTTTAATTTAGCCATTGATATATTTGGTTCATATAAGTTGAGTGTAATATTTTCTTGATATATTTTTGTGTTGTTCATCATTACATTTTGCTGGTGTGTATGTCATTAGTTCTCTCTTGCCATGGTTATTAATTAGTTTATCAACCTACGAGTTAATCAGTTTTATAGCTTATATGTATTCCCATTGAAACACGATGAATGATACACAAGGATTCACATTTAACGTGCCTATGAAAATGTAATCCACCTAAAACAAACACAGCGTTACTCATTTTCTGCTTTACAGTACACTTCCAACGCGAATCCATGTCTCTGTGGTCATTCACATTCAAGTATTCAACTGAACTGAAGGCGAATTCAAACATATCCTCAATAGTTAGGACTGGTGATATACAACTGTAGACAATTGTCATAAATCATAATATTATTATAGTTGGCTGTGTAACTAACATAACTGACTATGAGGTTTAGTCGAATCAATAGAATCAGTTTTCAACTGATTAATTTCTTTCTCTCTTCTGCCCTAGGTTATTTTGATTTCTCACAGGTGGAAACTTGGGTTTCATTTTTCAGCAGCAAACATACCTTTATGCTGTGTAGGGAAGATTGGACATTCTCCTTTTGATGTCACGCATGGAAAAAATTCTTTGGTGTATTTTGATGAGAAAGGAGAAGATGAATTATTTGCTGGATTAATATTATCAAAGTAGGGTCTTATTTGAGGTTTGTATTATGATATTATTCGTTGCTTGTAATTTTTAGATATGTTGTCATATAATTGGTTGTTAGTTATTTATTCAGTTACTGCATTCTCTTTAGTATTTGCTATTCCTTAGTTCTGACATTATTTGGCCTATTTGTCTCGATGTTATTTTCAGTCCTTTCTTGGCTTACACCCTTGTCATTGAAAAGGATACATTTCCTGATGAAGAACTAGAGCCTAGAGGTAACTGCTTGGGTAGAGGATGTTCTTATAATGGCTGTCATCACAACAAATATAGGCATCAAGAGGTACCTTCTTGTAGTTCTGAGGCTGCACCACTAATTGTCTTATTGTGCACTAAGATCAACCAACATCTTATCAACTATAATATTCTACTATTTGCATCGGCATAAGTGTACAACATATCTTGAACTGAATGATTGGATGTTTTAGCTTTCAATACATAAATCGAACATAAAAGAATTAATATCCTCCTACAAAGAATAAATTAGCTTTGAGTATTGTTACTTGATGATTAATTTATCAGTTTGAAGCATACATATAATGGCTTAACCTACCAAAACTGGTGGTGTCAATAACATAGGAGAGGATAAATTATCATCAAGCTATTTATTTGGAATGTAGCTAGAAAAAATTTCATTGTCCGGCCTTACCGGTAAATTGAGGGAAATAGTGTAATAACGTTTGATATATGGTTTAATTTGACAGTATAAGTCAAGATTTTCCTATCCATTCTCTATCTAAATATAAAACATGCATTATTTTTTTCAGCAGCTAGCATAATAAATTAACTTATTCTCTTAGAACTTCTATTACTTGCAGTAATTTTTCTAAACAGGACATATTTAATTTGTTGGCAAAACAACTTTATTAAGTGGTATTCAATACGAACTTATCACATAAGAGTTTAAAATTATTGAAATAACTTACAAAGAGCTATTCGTAAGCCTAAATAAACTCTTGGTATCATGTGCTTTGGGTTAAAAAGAAAGGTTGGTTATTTTGGTGGTTTAATTAAGATCCCATTAAAATAAATATTCACCTGAAAGTCTAAAACAGTCCTGGCTAGCTGTAATGAGTTACTTTGGTGGAGTACATGATTTGAAGTTCATTCTTTTCTTTTTTTTTTTACACATTAATCAAGTATCAATGGTGCTTAAGTTTCACTGGTCTTTAAAAATTAATTACATGGAGTAGTACAACTTCATCCCAATAGTATTATAACCAATAAAAAACGAAGGCAATGCAATTGTCCGTAAGCTTTTATAAAAAGAGAGGAAGCCCGTGGTTCATTGTAGAATAGTCAAAAAGTTTAAAGGTTCAAATCTTTGTGGAGGCCGCATGGAATTGATTCCATGATAAACTTTCAAGTTGGCAGAAGTAGTTGATGAGATTTTGATTGCGTCCCAGCTTAAAGTGGGGAAATATGCAATATAGTACATTAGTACTAGTATTTGGCACCACAAGGATTTCAGTGACAATATATATGATGAGTGATTCTGGAATAATTGAGTCATGTCATGTGTGGTTCATGAGGGATGAATACGATAGCGTCTCTTTTCCCAAGTTGACTATTGCCTTTGCCTCCTCCAGTTCAAACCTGCTTGGAAAACAATAGGATTCTGGTTTACAATTGGATTCATTGCAACAATTTAAACATTACTTTGTCTATAAACTTTTCACAAATTGCATTCAATTGTAATCATTTTAATAATTAATGATAAATTGAATAATTTTAAAGTAATTAAAAGTTTCCATGAAGTGTTATCAATATAAATATATAATCATCGTGCTATAATAAAAAATATTTATTAATTCCTTATTAATTGGTACTTTTATTTTTATTTAAAGTAAGTGTAATTTAAATATTTCATTAGTCAAACTTAATTAAGCTTTTCAAAGAACTTATTGGGAAACTTATTTAAATTATAACTCTTATAACTTTTCAACATTATTTCAATAAATTTTGTAGTGTAGTTTATCAAAATATTTTTTTTCTTAGCTTATTTCAATAAATTCCATGCTCAAATTAGTGACATAAACCCTTATGTGATATGTGATGAGGATTTATTGAAAAAAATATTTAGTTAGTATTTTGCCAAAATGCATTAATTTAACAGTGATTAGTAATGCGAAATACCAGAAAGAAAGAAAGAGAAATTTTTGATTGTGTTGCCTTATCTTAGCTCGTATCTGCTTGTACTTCATACCTACCCGCGGAATTGACTATGCAGAGTAAAAAGTGATTCCGATTCAATCAGATGCTGAACTAAGTAACATATTTTTTATTCATTATATGATCTCTCTCAATTTTTTTAATGCTTTGACGAAAATATTTCTTTTGTTACATAAAAATATGAAAAAATAATTCTGCTTGCGAAACTTTGAAAATTTAAATGGTGTATGTGCAGGTTGTGTCAGAGTTATGTTTCATATTCAATATACAGTATACAGTATGTAATTTAACGTTAGATTTATCAGAATAACAAAACATGCACTCAAGTCACAATTAAAATCTTTATCCAAAAAATAGTCACATTTAAAATGGTCGGTTCAGATTTCAGAATCTCGGTTCGGTTTGTCGTCTCTGGCTAATTATTAGATTCTCCCTATAATAAATACATACGACTTAAATACTACCAAACCAAGTGGATTGATAAATTGGTATTGGATTGTTTCTAGTAATTTTTTAATTTGAATTTATATATATATAATTGTATTAAATATTTAAAATATAATAATTTTACCTAACTTAATAAAAAAAATACTTGAGGTCTTTTATAAAGTATAATACAGAGCCTGCATATAAGTGTACATGAGTTTTGTTGATTATGAAGACTAATATGGAGTTAGTATTTTTTTAGAAGGATGTTTAGTTGTTTAAGCCTATTATAGAAGTGGAGTTGTCAAAATAGTCCAATCAGTTTCACCTGGATTGGGACCAAAAAATTCACTTAAAAAAGCC
The DNA here is from genome assembly GCA_007407185.1 of Glycine tomentella. NCBI lineage: Eukaryota > Viridiplantae > Streptophyta > Magnoliopsida > Fabales > Fabaceae > Glycine > Glycine tomentella. Next base: position 10,830 of record PYAF01005706.1, read on the forward strand.
TACAATGTCACACGGACTAGAGACAACCCAAAGGCCTTAGATTTTAATAATTTGATTTCTTTTTATGTAATCATATATAAGTGTTTTTTAAATAAACCATGTACATACATTTTGAGAATTAAGGATGGACCCAAGTTTGGGTTGACTGACAACTTGAAAATGCCTTGATTAAGACTAGGTGGGAGAAGCCTTGCTCTAGTAGGTCGAGTAGAAGATACTTTGGTGAAAAATGTTTTGACAAAGGTCGACTAAAAATGTTCTGGTTAAAATTGGGTCAATGATGTCCAAGTTAAGGATGTTATGGTCAAGATCAGGTCAAGATGTAAGGATCGTGAATGTATTGGTTTTGATTGGACTGAAAATGTCCTTATTGAGGTTGGGCCAAAAATGTTTTGACTAAGACCAAGTTTTTGTCCAAGTTTATTGTCAAAAATGTTTTTAAAAAGTAAGAAACATAACTTGATAATACTAGACAATAAAAAAATGAGCAAAAAAAAAAAAAGAAATATAAGAGGTCAAAATACTAATCTAAAATAAACAAATTTAAAAGTCTAAAAAATTGGTTGTGATTAGATAAGATGGTAGTCTCATATGTGCAATGAGGGAGGTAGAAACATAAAAATAAAATAAAAATAAATAAATAGACCCGTTTAAAAAATAACATGGGGCAGACTTAAACTTTTTTATATTTATTAATATAATAAAAGGGGAGAAAAAGCAAGTAACTCATTAAATTTGTCTCTCATTTTCCTAAGAAAAGTGTAAAAGAAAGCGCAGAGCACAAGATGCCGAGATAATATTTGCTTTAGTAATAATCAATCTAATTAAAGCAATTGAGCAATGTTGCTTTTCAAGGAAAACCTTAGATATAATCATCTTACTATGAATTTTTTGGATATTCTACAGACAGGTGTAATCGCTTTTCCAAATTGCTTTCAAAAGAGGAGCGGATCACCTTTTAGTTACCTGTACGAAAAAAATACCGTGTCATTAACTGGGATACATGTCTCTAACTAATTGATATGTTATATATTAAAATAAGTGTTACATTTATTTTTAATATTAATTATTTTATTAAAAAATTTAATAAATGATATTTTAGTTTTTTTATTTTAATATTAATATTATTTTTTCATCTATTTATTAATTTTTTTATATGTATAAAACAACTTAAATAACACTTATTTTGAAAGGTAAAGAAATATTAAATAGTGATGAATCATGTTTACAAAGTTACATGAAATTTCTTTTAAAAAATCTAACATGAATTACCTTTCATTAAATATTTTGGCGGGCCAAAAATGTTAACATGATGTTACTTGCATTAAGGATGCAAAAATTTTAGGATCTTGTTAACCAATATTCTAAAAAAAATCATTAAGAAATTAAAATAAAAAATATAATAGAAAATTCATAGAAAAGAATAAAAAAAGAAATGACATGCATTCCAATATTTTTTTTAAAAAAAATTTCTTAACCATTATCCCAAGGGATTGGTTATCATTTGCCAAAATTTTATATTGAATTTAGTATACGCTCTAGAAATTCATAACTCGTTTCCCCCGTTTCATAGTTCAGTCCATTGTAATTAAGTTTCTACTTGATAAAATTATTGTTGTGAATTCTCAATTAGTAAGTACCAAGATGCAGTGAGATCAGAGATGCAAAGAACAATTGATCGATTGTTAAAAAGTAAAAACAAATTTTTTTTTGGTTAAAAAACAACAGACACACAAGTCAACAAAAACAACTAGCCATAATGTTTCCATGGAGATCTCAACTACCAAACTCAATCCATCAGATACGAGAACGTTACAAAAGTACCGAAACACATGCAAGAAAAAAAGTGAAGGCATAAGCTGTGGTCAAAATTAAGTGGAGGACCTGCAGCAACACTTCATTCTTCAGCTTGACCTTGGATTTTCATTAAGATTGATTAAATAACTGTCATGTCCAAGTCCAACTGAAAATTTGACCACATAAACTATCAGACAGGTGTGTGTATTAGTATATGGACAATTGTGGACGGGAGAAAATTAAAAAAATTAGGTTGCACCAACATTTTATATACTCGATTAGCAGTTAAAAAAAATAATTTTCATACCTAACATTCATTAGATAACTGATGCTAAATAATTTATTGAAACACTGAGGTGTGGTCTAAATACAAAAATCAACGGATTCAATTTGTAAACCATAAGACATGAATGACAAAAACAAAATACCTGGGAGAACCTAAAGGTATGAACTATACACATACTCCACCACCATATCAAAACTATCATCATATTCAGGAATTCTATGCCCCTCCTCTCTATACACCAAAGTTAAAAGGAAAAATAAAAATATAAACCCCAGGTGATGAAACTAAATCAAGGATGAATGGAACCCTCTTAAAATGAAGCAGCAGCTTCTGTCTGGCTTCCTCTGCTGCGACGGTGTCGTTTTCCATGGTGACGGCGGCTGCTACCAAATGTGACGGGATCAAACCTCCTCAGCCTCTCAGCTTCTTGGGAACTGATGACACACTCTGAAGGAGGGACTTTGTATCTGAATCTGTCATAGCAGTAGGAGTATGTCATGTGCTTCTTCCTGAAATTCTCCATTTTGATTCTTTGTGCTGGTGTAATACCAGAAGAAGGAATTGTTGTAGTTGCCTCAGAACTTTGAAGAGCATTGTCACACTTGGCCACGTGCTGCTCAATTGGATCCACTGCACAGCCGTGCAGGACAAGGTCAGAGAATTCAGCAACATAGGGTGCATACTTGTAGTTAACCCTGTATTTGCCTCCATTGGTAGCCCAATCAGATGCATCCCATATTGTTGCATACAAAGACATTGGCTTAGAAGGGAAATCCCCTCCCATAGTTTCTGTTCGAGTCACTTCTCTAATAGGAACATTGTCCACATAAAATCTGAACATGGATAAACAAGAACATAATTGTGAAAATAAGTAAGCAAACAAGTGACATTCAAAAGAAGAAATTAGCATAGTTGAATAAGAAAACAAAAATCCATACAAGGAACATATTAGTTACAGCCTTATGAATTTAGGTAGACAAAATAGTGTTCTGAGTGCTAAAAGGATATATAGCATTGAAGTATTAGTTATCTTAGTATCTGGTTTTATTCATTCTCAATAACTAACTAACCAAAGCGTCACACAATACAAATACCATTACCGGAGGAAGAAAAAAAAAAGTTTTTTTTTTTTTTTTATCGAACAGGGGATGTAGTAAGGGAACAAGAAAACAGGATGACTTTTTTTTTAATAAAACATCACCAATCAAAACAACAAAATCTATCAAATTACTACTTACTGACATGCAAAATAAGAATAAGAGGTAGTATAGTAACATAACAAATAAGAATGATGAAAAAGTTACCATAACAGAGAAGATGTAGATATAATAGTCAAGTGTATAACATGCAAAACAGAACCAAATATAGTAAATGTAGATAGAGACTCACATGATCCGAGTGTCTGTCCAGACAATAGTGTACTGATGGAAATCATCTGCAGGGTCAAACCAGAGACCATATCTTTCCTCTCTGCCAATGTTGGTGCTACCATTGCCATAAATATTGGTCTGAATCCTCCAGTCTTTGCCTCTAATGTTACCCAAAAACTCAAAGTCGATTTCATCATGGTTATTCTGGAACATGTCACCATTTGACATCTGCAAGCAGATAAGTGATGAAATAAATTAATTAACTCTTAACCCATTTGCCGGATATGTAAGTTAAAACTTCAAACCAAACCCAGAAACAATGACCTTTTTGGTTCAAACAAACAAAACTGCCCTTTTGCCAAGTAAAGAAGTCCTTAAATTTTGTTTTGAAAAATCCTAAATTTTATTCTCCATTGGCGAGGACGAAAATGAAAGTGAGAACTGAGAACTATGTGATTTATTATCAAATCACAAAAAAATTACTGGTTGGTTGAAGTATGCTAGGTGTGGTTTAAAAACACAAACCATAAACGAATGTGAGTTTTTTTAAAATAGGACATGAAACTGATTCATAAAAGAAAAAAAGGTATAACTTTCATATAATCACCAAATTGAGGCAAATACTCACATAGAAGGCAACCACAACTCCTGCAGTGTAATCAGAAGGCAACTTAATAGAAGCGCTGAAATATCCGTGAAGGTAAAGATCATGCGACACAAATCCTGAACCTGCAAACACA
>PYAF01005706.1:26254-42371 GCA_007407185.1 Glycine tomentella
TATTATAAACACATATCTAACAATTTATAGATGAATAACCATGTTAAAAACTTTGACAATTCTATACATTTATTCTTAAAAAATCCTAAATATCGATTCATAGTATTTATAATTTAGAAACACTCTTGTTTTCTTTTTCTTTGCCTAACTGAAATTGTTGATTGATATCCATAATGTTGAATTATATAATTTAAATTTTAAATTATTATTAGAATTTATTAAATTGTTATAGTTTTTTATTATTATATTTAAATAAGAATTAAGATTAGATATTATTCTCTAATATTAGGAGGTTGTTGAATTGTTCTTATATATAAGAATCTCAAAGGAAAAATATATGAAAGAAAACAGATGAATGAATGAAACGAATTAGGAAATATTATTCCAATTTATGCATATGTGATTTTTAATATGGTATCACAACATTTTCACTGCCTTATTTTTTTAGAGTTTTTCTTCTTCACATTATCAAACGTACATCTCTTTCTATCTTTTTATCTCATTTTCAATATATTCCACTTATACTCAATCATCTATCTCCTCCTTAACATTCACCTTCTCTGATTCTTTTATAAATTATGATTATTATTATCATGAATTCCATTTTTGTCTCGCATAACATTTGCGATTTTGGTTCTATTTTGAATTTTTCTCGTATCCATTTGAAGGTCATTAATGTGAAGCTCCCTGCATTGTTCTGAGTTCTTCAGATATCAGCCCCGAAGTCAGTGGCAGATCTGACCCTGGGTCAGTGGGGGCAATTTATTTTAAAAAAATAAAAAATGATAATTATCATTATCATACACATGAAGATAAATATATAAACATTAGAATAATAAAATTTTACAGTAGTGGTTTGAGAATAGTGGATTCAAATATATAAAATTAAAGAGTATCAAATATGAAAATATAAAAACATAAAAGTAATGTGTTCAAATATATAAAACTAGAGGGGGCAAAATATAAAAATATTAGATAATTATATGTAATTTTTTAAAGTGAAGGTGTGCACATGCACCCCCTCACTCATATGTAGTTGCACGAAGTCTATTGATATGAACATGTGATTGTTCCGAATCCATTCTCGTATCTCAATTCTCCATGCACGTATTCTATTTGAAAGTCATTGATGTGAAGTGAGTTGCATTGTTCTAAATCTTCATAGATCATCCATGAAGTTTATTGACATAAACATGTTATTGTTCCGAATCTCTTTCCTATCTCAACTTTCTTTCTACCTCGCATGACCAAAGCACATTGTGGATTATCTTGAAGCACCTCTTGAACCTATTGCTCATTAAAATCATTCATGAAAGAGTGTTTGAAGAATCAATTGACAAGTTGATATTCATGCATCAACTTGAGAGGGAGTGTTTGTGTAATTTAAATTTTAAATTATTATTAGGATTTGTTAGGTTGTTAAACAAAATAAAAATGAAGAGATTGTGAATTTAAATTTATTTAATTAACAAAATAATACACTAACATTAAAAAAGAATATTATCACTAGTTAATGTTTATGTAAACCGTGCGGTTACTGTTTTGAGATTTGGTCATTTATAATAGCTTCAACATCTGTGGCAGTTAAGCGGTTGTCAACATACACACAATTCTGTAAACAATTTTACATTACAAAATTGAAAAATCTAAATAAAATATATATTGCATCCATATTAAATATGAATATACTAACGTGGGCTACAAGTTAATGTACACTATAGCAAACCATATTAGATCAAATACTAAATTAACCTAGAAACAGATTTCTATATCATTTCTATTAAATAAAAAAACATTTCATTGTCTAATGTCTAAAAAGTATGGCACAGAACTATAGAATATGATTATTACTAGATCGAAAGCAAGTAGATTAAAGCAAATGTCTCGATCAGAGTATTTATGTTCATCTGACAAGCAGCTATGTATTGTATACGCTTCTCATAATTTTATTTGGCATTACGGGATCCCATGTTTGCATGCCCTTTCCTATTATTCTGAAATTGATTTCTTTAAAATTTTTTTAAAAGTGAAACATTGTTAAATTTTTTTTAAGAGTGTTTAGCGAGAGAAAAAATCATTGTTAAATTTTTTTAAAAGTGAAACATCACATTTATTGTAGGATTTCCACTCCCAGAAAATATCTGTATTAAATAAGTGTGATTTTACATGATCGTTGGATAGTTTTCTTACTTTTGTATTATCTGTTGATCAAAATATAAATATCATAATCATGTAACTTTGTAAAGCGAAAAGCTTCAAGCTGGAGTTTCTGGGCACCTAGCGTAGTGAATGTCTGAATGAAGAAGCCTTGTGAAAAAGGCCTAATACTTTGGTGTGGCTGATCTGAGCAAACGAAGTACACTACTTGTTAAGCCAATTGTGAAGTGTTTGGGGAGAATTTCAGTGCATAAATTGAGGTAAATGATCGGATTAGAAAAAAGTGATTGTAGCACCATTCATGAAGCAACGTTCTTGTTTTTTTATTGTCCAAATCACAAGTATTAATTTTTTACTATAGGTAACCTTGTTCGAGTAGTAATAAAGGTTTCAAATTTGATTGAACATGGAAATTCAAGGCAGTTGTTAGTTTTTTGTTTATAGTAAAAAACTTCGAACCCATCAAGATTTTGGTTTGTTAGTATTCCCCCAGCGGAAGACTTGGGCTGGACCCAAATAGCCCAATTAATGAAGAGATTTCAACAACCCAACCCAACCGCTTATTTTAAAGAACCGAAAACAAAAAATAGACTTTCTTAACATATTCATTTTTTGGTACATAACTATCTTAACATATGATTGCATACACTATTTACTCTAACTAAAGGGTTTAACATTTATCTACTATTAGTATTTTTTTACATGATTAAATAATTAAAATTATTATTAATATGATTTTTAATATAATTATTATAAAATTCAATAATCTTGCTATATATAATAATTTATAATTAAATGATAGTATTGTAAAAATTATTTATACTATTAGTATATAAACTACTTACTAGTGATATAGTGATTTTATCTGATTTTTATATATAAAGAAACTAATATACATACTGACAATTGTCGTCAAATTATAATTTGTTAAGTATGGTAATTTTGTTTTTTCTCTCACAAGAATTACCTTAATAATTATGTCAATTATGATTTTTTCTTATTGGTTGATGATGTAATTTTTTTTACATTAATAATACATAGAAATTAAATTAAAAAAATACTTCCTTTGGTTTCAAATATAAGAAAAAAAATTACTCTTTTTAAGAAAATTTTTTAGGGATAAGAAAGTTTTTTAGAATTATTTAATTATATCAATTTCATTAAAAAAATAAAAAATGCCATTGAGGAAAATATCTCATTAATGAAAGATATCTTATGAATGATTTTATTATATAAGATAAAGTTAGTTAAAATTTACTTATATTTAAGATTGTTATAATTATTTTTCTTATACCCTGATACCAGAAGGAGTAATTGTTATCTTTTCATGTACATTATATTCCTTTAGCTGAGAGTCAGGGATCAATCCCTTGCGATATAAAGACCTATTTAATAGATTAACTTCTTTTAAGATGTATTCTTCCATACACAATAACATAAACTTGCTAATCACTCAAAAATTAATTGCTACTTATGTTTTAAGAAAAAAATGTAAATTTCTATTTCATGTGTACAGATTGAGACACTTCAACTACTATTGCATTGGAATCATCGGAAGAAAAAAAACTATGCCTAGCTGCATTAAAAATGGGAGCTTGCATCTTGGATCCCCATTGTTTTCTTTACCTTGGTCACTAGCTTTCTCTTTTTCTTTGATTCCTTGTGCTTGTAAAAGCTTGCCCTTTGTCTGATTGTGGGGCAGTTCACAGTTCACATACATATTTACATTGCTTTATGTAAAGTTGTATGGAAATCGATCACCCTATTAACACTAATAAATTGATAATGATTTTTTTACACATTTTGAAAAATATATATAATGTTAATTACTTGACATATTTCAATGATATTAAATAATTCTGTTATATATATATATATAATAAGTTTGTTCCTCTTTTTTTTTTTTTTACTGCAAGTTTATTCCTCTTATAAAAATATAATATAAAATTCTCATTGGGCAACTATGAAATAGGAAAATCCTTCGAAACTTTCAAAATGATTTATTTTCACGTTTTGTGGTTTTAAGGGGGACTTTATAGCTTTATCTAATCATATTATTTCTCGGGCTTAAAGTTAGTCTCGCAATGTCTTTTATCAACAAAAAAATTATATCTTTACTGTCTATATCACAACTTCATGGTTGGCTTCAGACAGAAAAAAAAATCTTAATTAACATATATGTAATGTTTTTAAAAACAAATATTTTCTTTTTAAAAAAACAATTTCATTATCCTACTATGTTAAATAAATAAATATTTTCATTTTATTTACTTTTCTCACTTTTAAGTAGTCGACTAAACTTATAAGCCCCACAATTGCATGTCTTGCCAGACACACATCCTGTCATATAAAAAGTAAATACTTATTATGCATATACTGTTACTTATGAAAAATTGTCAACAATTTATCACCGTTTCAATATATAAATAGATTTTATATAAAAATCAAATCAATAAAATATCAATTAAAATCAATGATGTTTTAAGAAGATTAAGTAAATCGGATTATTATTAATTAAAAATAAATACTAAATAAATTTGATCACAATAATTTAGTAAGTAAACTTGCATCTTAATTTCTTTTTTTAAAATTCAAGCAAATTAACAATAATTTTAATAAATTATCTTTTATTAGAGAATTTAATAATAAATTATCTTAATTAGTTAAAAACATTATATCTTAGATTTACTTTGAAGTCTATATATAAGTTGAGCCGGTCATGCACAACTTGATAAATTGTTGCAAGATATATGAGTGGATAAGTTAAAAAAAAAAAATCGAAAATCGTATTCAAGATCAATTTAATTCTAGCATAAATTTAATTCTGAATCAAATTACGGGTGCATGTGTTAATTTTATAGCAAAGATAAGTTTTTCCATATGATGAACGTGTTTCAATATAAATATTATTGAAATTAATTTAAACAGAATCTCAAGTATATTCCAACGATTTAATATTAAATTAATTTTAGACTAAAATACATTTTTAGTTCCCTGTAATTTAGTATTTTTTGTTTTTTATTCTTGCAAAATTATTTTTTATTTTCAGTCTTTTAAATTATATTTATTTTAGTTTTAGTATTTAAAACATTTTTTCTCTCTTTAAAATCTCGAGGCACTTAGTTACCTCATATGTATGGGTAGATTCCTCCTTTAAGTAATTCCTTATTGTTGCCTCGTAGTTTGATTTCCTTGTTCGTCTATACTGCTTTTTATGTTTTATCTGGGAACTGGTAAAAAAGAAAAAAAGAAAAGCTGCTACCTTTTAAAAAAATCCGGATTTCAATAATCGTTGGGAGACAAGATAACAAGAAAGTAAATGTCATATAGTATGTATAAAAAAAATGTCATATATATAGTAATAATATACTTTTGAATACATTTGTTTAAATATATTTTTATTATTAGTTTGGATTTATTAAAAATTATAAAATTTTGTTAGTTTTACTTGCTATTTAATGATATCGACTTATATATTTTTTTTAATTTACACTAAATTTTTGCTAACAGTAAATAATACAGTATATTATAAAAAGAGTTTGTTAAATAGTTGTATTTCTACAATTCTTCAAACATAACAAGCAAAACATTCCCTAGAACTCTATTGACTAAAATAACTTTATTATAATTTTTAATACATCTCTAATACTAGTAAATTTTTTAACAAAAACTTTATTACTATCAATTTTTTAATCACTACTTTTTAGAAAATTATTTAATAAGAAGAAAAATAGTTTGATATCAAAAGTTGCATTTTTACACAGAAATTAATTTCATTTACAGAGAAGTTAATACGGAGTCTCTGACACTGCGCATCAATCCCTATGAAAAAAGACTATATAAATACATAGTAGACAAAAATTGGAAACCGTTCTAACATAAGTATACACTTTAGAAACCGCTGGAGTTGGCTTATGCCTAAAGTTTCTTCTTCATTCAAAATTCCAAAACCAAGAGATCAAGCAATTCCCTCTTTTGTGAACTTTATCAAAAGGTAAACTCTATAAGACTGAACCACAGCAGAATAACACCATGTCAGAACCAGCAAAAAATTGTACTATAACAAGTTTCACTCACTCTATAACTCCTTTCCAAATTTTCTCTCGTCTTAATTATCTCCCACCTAATCCATTAGGATGAATTCATGCAGTACCATAATTTTGGCAAACTTATTTGGCCTTCTTGCTCTAATCCTCTTGCTTGTTTGGTTGCTGCATTATCGTGAGGGCATTGAATATGATTCTCAAAATCCACTTCGTGTTTTCAATGTAAGTAACACTATTTCTTCAAAAATCATATTCTACTTCATCTGATCAGTACGTATTTTTTTCCACCTTGCAGGTTCACCCTTTTATGATGTTCTTCGGATTCATTTTCCTTATTGGTCAAGGTATCTTACTCTCACATCATGTCCCTTCTACTGCATTGATCAATTCATCATTGTTATCCCAATTTAGCATATTTCTTTCCCTTAACGACTTAATTCACCAACATATATAATAAGATGTGAACAGCTTAATGTGTGTGATATATGCACACATATATAGTTTATGATCATTTTCTATATAAAGTGATTAATTAATTAATTAATTAGGTTGGTGTGTGAAATTTGAGCAGCAATAATGTCACACCAAACGGTGCCAGGATCACATGAAACACGCAAGATGATTCACTTAACACTTCATTTCATAGCTATAATTCTTGGGATTGTTGGTTTATGTGCCGTTTTCAAGTTCTATGATATGGTGAACTGGGAGGACGTAACCAGCCTCCATTCATGGATTGGCATTGGCACCTTTTGCTTGGTTGGCTTGCAGGTATATATATGTCTAAAGTCTATACAATCCTTAAACTTTTTTTTTAGCACTCGTTCGCGGGAGAAAAAATAAAAATAAAATAAATTGAACTTATTTCATAAACTAAAATCAACTTACAAGTTAAATAAAAAAAAACTTCTATTATTAAAGTCAAGTATATATATGAGTTTTTTTATTAAAAAAATATATTTTATTTATATTTATATATAAATACTCATGAAGAAATTTATTTCAACATAACATTTATGTACATGATCTTAACAATAATGAATGCTTATATATGATTCTAACATTGAAAACTTAAAATAAAATGTAATTTATATTCGCACTCTCTAATAAAATTTATTGAGATTGTATATAATTTCATGATTTTTTTAATATTTTACAACATTCTTTTTATAGGGGAACACTATGTAATACTATTTTTTGAATAATTAAGGAGTGTCATGTGTAATGTTTTCAAATGATTAAGACTAATTCATGGCAGAGTAGAAAAACAATAGACATCAGAAGAAATTTGACAAAATCCTAGAAAAAAATGTAAGCATAATTTACTCAATAATATATAAGTCATATATATGCTAAAACTTGAATAACTGGGACGTGATTGTTGAGTGCATGCAGTGGCTTATGGGACTGGGGTTTATGCTTCAAGGATCTGCACAATCAAGGAGTAAAATGGCCCCATGGCACGTAGCAGCTGGTAGAGCACTATTTTTCATGGCAATTTGTGCTGCACTAACAGGGTTGATGGAGAAGTACACTATGATAAAACTCGTCCCCCACCAGAGAGAATCTCATTTGATCAACTTCACGGGTCTTGCAATTCTCTTGTTTGGAGTCTTTGTGGATATGTCAGTGAGTTTGGCCCGTTATGCCTGATCAAATCAATTGCTTCATTTTCTCCACTTCCATGTACCTTAATTATTCAAATTGGATTGATCCAGCATTCCCCTTTCATTTTTTATTTATTTTTGTAATTGTGTTTTTATTTGCTGGAAATAGCTTGTGTAATTTTTTTTCTTAATATCTTTTGGACTCTTCTGGGATATAATTAAGTTGACTAATTGAGGTGGTTTGTTTTCATACTAAAAGTAAGTTGGTTCTGTGTGGTCCTCTCTGTATTGGTTCCCGTAGCATTCATGAATAGTTAGCAGTGAAGTTAAAAACTTTTGCAATAAGCCCAACATATTTTAAAGAAATAATTACGGTTTAAATATAATAATTAAGAGTAATTAGGAGGTTCAACTAACTTAAACAAATAATTAAAAGATTAAATTATGAATGAAATATGATAAATCAACAAAGTATATTAAAGTATAATTGTCGTAGCTATATTTGAGAGGGCATTATTGTTGGTCACAAGGATGAGGTATGACCAAAGACTCATTAACGGATAAGTTGCAATATAATAAGTGAAAGCATGTTGGTTTCTCTCTATCTCCTTAGAACTTTCCTTGGTGGAACTCCTCTACCATCTTATCCTTAATCCTTAACTAATAATACTAATAACTAAAGGTGTGGTCCCCTTCATTGTTTACTCTCAGTTTATTATTTTAGTTTACATCAAAACTCACTTTGCTTAATTAAAGTCTCAACTTAGCGACTTTTCCGTATTCTCCAACTGGCAAACTACCCACTCCACAGTTCAAACAATTGTTGACTAATTCACAAAATGTCGATGCATTATTTGGAAAGAACTTGACACATAATCTGCTTCCTCACTTCTCAACGCACATATCCTTCATTTCCTTTTGATCCAGATTCTGTTTGTGGTTGCAATCACCGTAATAGCTGCCACTAGTAATGATCATGGATTCAAATCAATCCGATAATATGGTGAATTTGAACTAATTCAAATCGAAAATTGATATATTAGTTTGAATCAGATGGAAAAAAATGTAATTGCGATGAGTTTGATCATATCTTGATTTTTGACTTTGAAAATCTAATATAATCCAATTCACTCAATTACTTATTATGTTTTTCTAACCTTTAGAGTTTTAGCTTTTTAGCCCAACCAATTTTTATTGTATTTTTTTTTTTATTTTAAGGTTACTCATAAATGATTATTATATTATGATTTTAATGTAAGAAATGATTTAACTTTTAGCTTCAAATTTAACATGTTTCATATTAGACTAATAAATAAAAAATAGTTTTTGAGTTAAATGTATAATATTGCATGTTATCATAATCACTTTTCTAATTTTTTTCTTTATTTTTATTATTTTATTAATAAATTCAATAGTATGACCAAATTGGTTCACATTGACTCGTGTCAATCCCGATTTGCCACGACATTGGTCGTATTAATTCAGTTCATTTTATTTTGCTAAAATGTGACATACTAAACAATATAAATATAATTGTTTTATGTTTAATTAAAAAAATGAAATATTACAAATTAGATAAAGATGGGCAGGATAACAGTTTTGTTTTTTTCACTTGATAAATCATATAATATTTCTTTCTTGAGTATAAAATACTCAAAAGACAAAATATATATTTTTATTTATAAGTTAATTACTATAATTTTTTTTTCTCTTCTCTCTTTTCCTTCTCATCTTCTGCATTTAGTGTTACTATCATTATTATTGTCACCTCATTGTCTCCATCTTCACTATTATCATCTTATTAAGATAATTAATATAAATTATATTTTTCATTATTTTCTTGTTTTTCATTTAATTATCCAAACATTGTATTGATAATTTTTCTAAGTGACTTTCAAGATTTTCAACATATAATTATAAAGTCTTGTTATTAGTTGATTCAACTTTGATATTTTTTTATATGCACTCCCAGCATAAATTAGTCTTTTTAAGACAGAGATTATCAGATAGGATATAATCTTTTTTTTATACATTCAATCAGTAATCGAATCTTAAATGACTAGAAATCGAATCTTAATCAAATAGTTAAATAACTCAACTATCTAGCTTGTTAGTTGTCTACTGTCAAAACAAGCTTGTTAGTTGTCCAATTTCAATTTGATATGTAAGGTTTTTGATGTAAGCTGTTATTAAGCATTATATTAAATCATAGTTTTAAAGAATGGTATTATAGAGTATATTGATTACATTCCTCAAGCATGATGAAAATTCGATTCCTTAATATAATAGCAAATTGAAAATGTTTGGTGAAAGTCACCGTTACACAACCAGCTTAGTGATCAGGAAATAAAATATTTATATAATTTATAAGAATAAAACGAATGGAATCCAATTTGAGCTGATTGGTTGGATGTCACACACTAATATGAATGAAACTATGAATGTATACAGATTCACTTTCATTATCACCTTGGTGGAACTAGTTCCAATGCTGGGAGTGGCAAAACACAGCATAAGCACAAACAGCTGCAAATTATGGTGAAAGAAGCGCATTCAACGGTGACCAAATAAACGAATAACCCAAATAATATTCAAGCAAAGTGCTTTTCAGCACTGTCCTCCTTTATGCTCCATCCACCAAGAGCAACAATTAACAAACTAATAATGTCAAGCTTTCTCTCTCCTACTTACTGGAGGATCTTTGTATAATAACATGCTTGAGAAAACTTTTTTCCTATAAAAATACATGTATCTTTAGCAAAAATATAATCTTATTTGAATTGAGTATAATTATAAAAATCATAAATCTCTCTCTAAATATTTATACAAATTACATAAATCTCTCTCGCTTAAACTAATAACTCCACCAATTAATTGATAGTCAGTGGTATACTTAAGACCTATTTAAAAAATAGTTTTTCCTAATTCTCTTAAAATTTAATAATTTTTTTTAAAATAATACTGTATGATCTAAGCATACAGAGAACTGCTAAGTATATAAAATGGAGAAAAGAACAATTCAATTTCTTAAAAGGGAAAATGTTATAATAATAAAGGAAGATGCAAATCTATGTGCAACAACGATATGTGATAACGAAAAAATTTACAGGTTTTATAGTCTCTTAAGTAGTATATTAACAGTGACATGAAGTGCAAAGCTTTCACACCTAACTTGTGCGCCATCTCCATTTATGAAGGAAAAAAGAAACAAAGTTGAGACACCAAAAAACTTGAATTTATCAATCGAAAACCATCCATTCTTGGAACCACCAGAATACCAATACATCATTTCAATAAATTACACACATTTAGCAGTATCCTCAATAAGAAAACATAAGGAAAAGCAACCAAAATATAAATTTAAACCCATTGCTGTTTTGTTGCCTCCATTCTCCGCAACAAACCATCAATCTCATCTTGCATTCTCTTTTTCATCTTATAGTAATCAAAGTAAGAATTTTCCAAGACTTTCAATTCATCCAATTTCTTCCTCTGTGTTTCCTCGGTCTCGTGCAAACAGAGTTTGGAAAGCTTTTCAGCGTACTCTTCTTCCATCTGTGCAGTCTTCGTCCTGATCATCCTCTGGAACCCTTCTGCCTCTCTTCTTGCTTCATCTGCCTTGGTTTGGAACATTCTGGCTTCTGCCTCCTTTATCCTCACAATGCTCTCCAAACTTTCAAGTCCACCTTTCCTTAATAAGGCCCCCAAATGAAAATCAGCCTCATTTTTCAGTTCACTTAAGATGGAAGCTTTGAGGTCTTTTTGAAGTAGATCACTTGACATGGCATCAGGATGTGACCTAGAATAGCCCATGTCATAACCATATTTTGGTAATAGAGAATTAGGTTTTGAAAGAGATGGTGTATCCTTTGTCAGGTTAGATTGAGAGGCTGACAAATCCTTTGAAGAAATACCAGAAGCAGGAAAGTCTGGCATGCTGTCCGCATCTGTTTAACAGAAAAAATATCTCTCAACAGTTAGATATCGTTGTCAGATTAAAGCAAACATGCCTTCATAAAAATAAAAAAAGGGTTAGCAATAACTAAGCTAAAGAAGGAGAAAGGCCTTCTAGGCTTCTACACAAAAGGACATTTGATAAAAAATCACACGGTCACATGTAGTTTGAATTATTTCATCAAACATATTCAACAAAGCCAAAGAGATAATGGCAACCATACCATACTAGCAACTTAGTTTTATACACATCTTTCTAGTTTCCCCCACCACTGCAATTCCCAATAACCTATGGCGTTCCATTGCTTCCTTTCTCATTGAAGCATTTCAGTACCACATGCGAATGCTAAAATGAAAATATATCTTAACCAGGGAGGGAAGAAGATGCAAATAGTTTCGTTAAACACATAATTCATTATCCATGCAAATTGAGCATCAGAAGATCATAACCAGTTGATGTATAGGCAGTTCAGTGTTAAAAACAGCATTCCTCTTCCTTTGTTTTTTCAATCAATGATAAAAACTTATTGAACTCTATCAAATGTAATACTGAGCTTGACTGACTTAAAAACTACATGATTCCACTGATATATGCATCCTGGATCTGTTAGGGCATGAAATGCCAGTAATATGCGCTCAGCAAAAAACTACACAGGAAATAATAGGCCTGGGATGGGAGTAAATATCCAGCTGAATAGTTAAAGCTAATTGGATGTGGTAAATAAACAAGCCTGATTGGTTGTCACTTGTCACAGAACAACTTTGAACTAGATAAAAAAATCCATCAGTCTCAAATCACTTTATAAATGACATTCAAATCCCCCATATACTACTATTTGCAAGGATTAGCTTTTTTTTTTTTAAACCCTTATAATTAAAAAGTTCAAGAGAGAAATTTTGGCCGAATATTCCTTTATTGGGGTAAAATAATGAAAAGCAAACCTGCTTATAATCCATTTTAAAAACACCAACTATAGTGGTTCTCAATTCTCATTCTTAAAGTCCAAATCATTTCTCAACTTGCCCTGAATTTCCCACCTCAAACAAAACATTGATGCGGAAAAGGAAAACTGAGGTGGACAGCCAAACACTAAGGGGCATAATTATTTGCTGGCAAAGTTCCATAAGTAATTTGTAAAACGAGCATAATTTTGAGCTTCTCATTTTGTCAATCTGTGCCATACTGTATTCTTTTATGTTAGAAGCACAATATATTTTATCAACAGTAATCCTTTCCCTCCACAGCTCCACCAGAGCATATATTTAATCCTCCCTTATTCACAATCGCACCAAATCACATGAAAAAGCCACCAGTTTTACTTCCAATAAATAATCAATAATGGTACTACAAACAAACCCTTCATATCACATGAAAATGTTTACATGCAACTATAATACTAGAATATACAGTATTAAGAGCTGAAAGACTAACATATCAAGTTTTTTTTCTTTTTAGCTCAATCGCATTGAAGAAAATGGACTGATCCTTTACTCTTTATTTAGACCAAGCAAATCATGATGTATTCATAGTGCACCCATAGCACTTAAATGCTGTATCTATGATTGCATCCTTAGCCCTTAAATTCCATAGTTATGAAGTAAATATATGCTTTTTTAAAATTAACACATAAATTTAAATATGAATTGAAAGACCACAGTCCAGACACTTACATCTGAAAAATTGCATGATGTAATTGCTGGCATCTGAAGGAGATATCATTTTAGTTTGAAGCTTTAATAGCATGTCATCAGTTTTAACATGCAATTCCTTCCCTTTGCGATCTTCACTTCCCCTGAAGATCTTCCTTACACAGTCAAGCTCTTTCATCAAGGTTTCAAGCCCCCAATCCTTTGCGCAGCACACGAACACGTCCTTAACGAAACCAAACATTTCCGAGGCATGTCCACAGCCAATACAATGAAACTGCATCTCTGAGGTCCCTGAAGGCCCCTTCAAGCTAGGCCCAGGCTTGATAAGATTCCTCTGAATGCCACAAGTAGCATGGCACCAATGTGAACAAACATCACATCCAATCCAACTACAAGTGTTGCTTGCACAATCAAAGTTCAAACAGATAGGACACATGCAAGAACTGCAAAAGCCCTTGTTCCCTGAGCAAATCTTGCAGTCACAATCATCAACAGGAAGCAAATGCTTGCAGGTTACATTCCTACACCTCTTAAACAAGAAAACCTCTACCATCTCAGACAACTGAATCTTACTAGATAGGAAGCTAACAAGCCCCATCTTGACAGCCACTAAAACCTCTAATTGCACCTTATGGCACTTTGAAAGGCTCTCTTTGTTAAGGTCAGATCTTCTCTCGAGCTGGCTTTGGAGGCTTACCAGTTCCTCTTTCTTCTCAGGCTTCTCAATGAGATTCCTCAAGTATTCCTTCGTTGATGCTATGACATCATCAGTAAGCTCCTGAATTGTCAATGTCATGACAGGTATAGACTCTGAAACAATTTCCCTAACAATCCTCTCTGGCTTAGAAATCTTCCTTACCTTCCCATCATCCAAGCTTTCCAAGATTCTCAAATTCTCAGAATTCCTCCCTCTTGAGTCCCCTGACTGTGCCTCAAACATTGGCCTTGCAGGCAACTCTGAAGGGAAAAAAGAATGGTTATCTGAACTAGTAGTAGTTTTATACTGACTATCATTATTACCTTGCATAAAGGAACTAATACCACCACCAGCACCATGGTTGGATAAACCAACCAAGCCATCTCTAATTGGCTTGAACCTACTATGCACAGAGCCATTAGTTCCCTCTCCACAGTTCCAAATTTGGTCATCTTTGCTCACTGAGTAATCAAACATATCAGTTGAATTGCGGGTGAGTGAACAGCTTGGGTTGTGAGAGAAAGGGTGGGAATAAGAGTAAGACAAAGAAGCTGCAGTGTAGTCATTGGAATATGCAGTGTGAGTAGTGGATGATGGCCTGCAAGGATTGGTCCTAACTTGTTGTTGATCACCACCGTTTTGCAAGGCGTTTGAGGCTGTGAGGGAAAGTGACACATCAGGCAAAGCAAGAGAGAGGTTGAGAGTCTCTAATTTTGGCTTCTTCTCCCTATTACTCTCCCCCTCAACAACTTCCTCAAGGGATCTCTTTGAAGAATCATCTCTTGGCTCACTCAGGCTGAGGAAATCTCTTTCCACCCATTTCCCATCTTGATTTGAATTCTCACAGACCACAACCTCTTTCCCTTTGTGGCTCATTTTCTCCAACAAGATTTTACCAGGAATCTCTTTCTCAGCAAGACTGAATTTTGGGTTGTCACAAAGATAGCTGAGGGTCAACTCTTGCAACCCTGAGCTGCCACCACCACCACCACCCACTTCTGAATCTCTCAGAAATTCAACACCTTTTTCATCTGGGTACTCCTTGTTGGCCTCAAAATTGTGCCTTGAAAGCTTGCTCATGGAGTTCTCACCTTCAGAGTCAGCAACACGATCTTTACTTCCGATCATGGCCAGAGAGGAAGGAGAGAAAGAGAGAGAAGAGACAGAGGGGGTGGAGACTTGAGAGGGGCAATTCAGAAAATAAAGGGAGAATCAGAGGTTATTTTTTCTTTTTGTTCTGAGCATTGGTTTTGGTTTGCGATAGTCTGCAGGCAACGGCCGGAATGTGATTATTTTTTCAAGTGTTCACACTGTGGGGGTGTAATAAAAAACGGCGACAAAGGAAATGCTTTTCCGGATGTGTGAGATTACAGTCTTAACCCTTGAAAGTGGAGAGAATTACTCTCAAGTGGACCTCTTGTTTTGACTGCAACTTTAATTTTCCCTATCAAACACCTCACCACGACCAAGCACGAGTGAGTGAGTGAATCAACGACCACTTCAACTCAAACCTCATCTACTGCCTCTTTATTCGTTTACTTCTTTGCCCTTTGCATCATCCTACTATGATTCGTTTACTTGACTCACTATTATTAGGAAAAGAAACTCACTTCTTGAACACAAGTGATATATTAAAATTAATATTCAATCATTTTAATATTATACAAAATTATTATTAGGACAAAATTTAAATGCAGTTACTTTTATCTTTGTTGCTCTGTCTTCCTCTGATTTTAGTAAGAGAAAAATAAATCTACAGTATATTAATGTCAAATTTAACGAAATATCAATTCTAATTCTAATAATAAAAAAACATTAAAAATATCTATAAAAGTGGGACAACACTTAGATATAGTATAGTATATTAATGTCAAATGTAACTAAATATCAATTCTAATTCTAATAATAAAAAAACATTAAAAATATCTATACAAGTGGAACAACACTTAGATATAGTATATATGTACCACGATTTAATTTAATTAATTGAATAAGTTGTTTGATTT
>PYAF01005706.1:43878-89854 GCA_007407185.1 Glycine tomentella
TTAATTTAAAGGTGTAGAAGTATGGGAACAATAATATGTGTAAGTTGAAATCAGAGTCTATTACTTAAGGAGATAAATTAGAATTTCAAATTTAAAAAAAAAAAAATATATATATATATATATATATATATATATATATATATAAAGATCATGTAGTATTCAATCAAGATTTTTAAAAAAATAAGTTTTTTGATATTCAATTAAGACTTTTAAGATTTTTAAGGAGTACAACAAAATTCGATGGTATTCAATTAAGATTTTTTATAAATTAAAAAAATTCTTATGATATTAAAAATATACAAACTTCTATAGATTGTGTTTTTAAGATGGATTTCGATAGATTTTATCTAACTTTATAGTATAAAATATCTATCAAACAATCTCATCTACACTCTTTAAGATTTTGCTAGACTCTTTTATTGTTTTTTATATTAGTTATCAGACTTTTTTTTCTCACATCACACATACTTTCTTCTTTCTTTAATATTCAACACAAAACAAGATCTACTCAATTGAAAGAAGTATCAAACACCTACACCTGCCAAAAAATAATAATATTCTTCAAGATGTATGTGTCATATATGTTTCTCCTATTCTTTTAGAATAAAAAAATATTAAATATACTATTCTCATTTGCACTTTTCTGTTTGTTTATTAAATTAAATTAATGTTTGTCTTATGTGTCAATGCTAATCATATTTTTTTTTTATATTGACTATGTGCATAACCTATTGGACGTAAAGTTTTTGTAACTATCACTCTTAATTTTGTTCTCTCCATAATCCAGTAACCCTCCTACAAAAATTTTCACTCTCATCACTTCCTTTTAGAATAGGTTTATTATTGCACCTCATTTAAACATGTCATTAAATTTATCATGAATTAATTGTAATAATTGAAGAAAAAAAATAAAAAAATCAGTGTATAATTTTAAATCTATTGTTCAAATCTAAAAACGAGAATGAAAAGATGTTATTCTAAGAAAGATTAGTATAGAATGACCTAAAGCTAAAAACAACTTAGCTATTAAAAGATAAAAAAAAATTGTATTGTTTTAATTATTTTTTTAATCCAAATCTCCTTATTTTTTTATTACTCATCAACTCTTCTAATTTTGAATGTATTTTTAAAATTCAAATAGTGCTTTTAAATCTTATAAATCTATAAAGTTCTTTCAAATTCTTTAAATTCTTATGATATAAATATATTAAAATTTAAACTATCATAAAAGTCTTGTAAAGAAATATGATAAGTAATAACATTCTTACATAATCTTTAAAGTCTATAAGACTTTTTTATGCTAAAATAGTATTTTAAAATCCTAATTCAATACACCTCATAAGTCTTGATGGTCTCTTAATTTGGGAGGAATTGAATTATCTAATATTAATGTTCTCCTTTTCAGATAATATAAACAGGAAAAGATAAGATAGTTATTTTATCTTTACTCTAATAAAAAATATTTTACGATATTAGGATTATATTTTTATCTTATGACTGAGGGATAAAGTTTTCCTCTTACCTTGTTTAAATGTCCTAGATATTCAGGATATGAGTAGCTGATTGTTGACCATTGATTATGAGGGTTATCCGAGTAAAATAGATATATTTTTATTTTATTGTATTATGTTAAATTAAATAAATGCGACTTCTAATTGAGAATGAAATTATTAAAATGAATGATTGAATCAAGATATATTATCTATATTTATATAATCTATCAAAATTTAAAATCCAAATTCAAATTAAGATTCATTGATGTTATCATAATTTATATAGATAAGAAATATATTTTAATTTGATATAGTATATTAAGATTCAAAATAAGAATCTGAAAATAAATTTAAGTAATAGTGTTTGAAAGAAATATAAATTTAAATAAAAAGTAAAAGTAAATACTCATTTTATGACATGTGACCTAATAAAAAAACAACATAACTCCTAAAATACTCTTATTTAAAAGTGAAGATTCAAATCTATATATAGTGGTAAGCAATTATATGTACACAAAAAAAGTAATCAAATCAAGTCAAAAGAAAAGTAAATATTGTCATTAGTAAGTCAACATTTTCCATAACTACTTTTAATAATATATATATATATATATTTAAATTTTTATTTATTTAATTAATAATATAATAAGTTTGACATAACTAAACTTCTTTTTTAACTAGGAAAAGGAAATGTGAATTGTTGGAGTACAGGTGTGGCGTGAAATTTTATATCGTATAGGAATGTGAAGGTTGAACACGTAAAGACAAGACTCATAAATCACAGTCTTAAGATTTTAGGTTAAAGTGTAATGTCAAATTTATTTATGTGGTTACTCAGGATTCATTGGTATAAACTCTCCATGATGTTTAACTCTTTCGGATTGCACAACAATTAGTATTAGAAATGATGGTTGATCAGGTGACCAACTCTAATGAGTAAGATAGCAACAATAAATCTTAGTACTGATAGTAGACACTTTATCACCCACTCCTTATCTTTCTTGTTCTACTCATCCTATGTCCATCTATATATTCAACTAAGTAACGGATCACAAACTAATTTTTATACCCTTAGTTTAAAGGAAGAGGATAAAATTTTTAATGGAAAGAAAATAAAATAAGAGATTTTAACAGGTAAAGTTAATTTGTAATAGAATAAAGAAAATAATTAATATTATTTACTATTATATCTTCACAAAAAAATTAATTATTGAACTCAAATGTTTAAGTTAAAGATAATTTATTATCATGGTATAAAAAGTTTAATACTCCATTTTGTTTTCCTCCAAGTCTCTTCAATATTGAAAGTGGTCAAAATCTTCACTCATAAAAGGAGGCAAAAATAGGAAAAGAAAGATTTTAACCTCCTTTCTTCTAAATAGTTGAATCTTATAATTTTATTTTTGAAAACTCCTCTCTTCTCTGTTTTCTTCTATTATCTTTCAATCAAACAGTGTGTTAATTCAATTGACTTTATGTTATACTTTGTTGTGTTCTATACTTGATTCCCTAATTTTAGAAAAATGAGAAAAGGGGGGAAATAAAAAAGGAAACAAATATGGGTCAAAGTCCAATTGTTTAAGCTCCATCTGAGTTTTTGTAGCTGATCCACCAGGCTTTAAGCCCATCTTCTTCCCTACTTTAACACCAGCACACCATGATTCTTAAGGAGTAAACTCATGTATAAGTTGACCAAAAGAAAAATGACGAGCAATTCTTAAATATATATTCTAAAAAACTTAATAACTTTAAATTTAATATAAAAAAAATCAAATAATTAATTTTAGTTCTGTGTACATACTAAATTAAACTTGTGAGAAAAAACTCCAATAAAAAATTATATGGTAAAATGATTTTTTATAAGTTTAAACTTTGTTTACTCCAATTCATGTGCATGTTCCATTGTATCTCAGCATCCTCTCTTTGTCTTGCCCCTAGACGCTTATGCCCTTTAAAACCTTGAAGAGTCCACTGGAAAATACATGGATGGATCTTGAACCACAAGGACTTGACTTTGACGCAAAATTAGCATTTTCTAAGCAAAGATCTTGCTAAGAGTCCATAATAAAGTAATTAAGGTACGGTCTAACTAAAGCACGTAATTAGAAATACGTTATAAGTTGGTTTCTTATGAATTTTTTTTTTTTTTTTATCAAAATGATGCTTAAGATGCTCCACTTTCAATTGGAATGGACTTCACAACAACTTCAAGCCGAAGAAACAAATACAATAGCCTACAAAACATAGCATGTAAAGTCAGCATAGACCGAAAAAATATATATTCGTAGTTATAATATAATTTTCACGATTGTTTACCGCCAGCCAACACATACATTGCATGAACATTTCATTGAGCTAGGATTAATTTATATATGCTTGCTGGGACAAAGGACAATTTAAAAGCTTAATATTCCTTAAATCTACTTTCCAAAGGTAGTATTTATATGACTTACTAAATTCCTTTTTGGGAAGCTTAATCAAAAATCTATTACTATTAGCTATCACCTTCGAGATTTTATTCTTCTTTCTTTCTCTTAAATGTGATGTCCCCAGATGATTATGTGACAAACTAGCTAGAAAATGTTATTTTACATACAATCTCTATAAACTAACTATAATCTTATAGTTTTTAACGAGGTAGAGTTGAGAAACTAATTAATCCTCACTTGAACATTTGATAACATGACCTTAATAAAAGGAATTTTCATTTAGATTCCAACTCCTGCAAGAAAAATCCACCAATTAAATCACATTCATACCTCATGTTTCCATCAAACAGTGCATCCCAAGCACATTTAGTCTATTATCATGAATGCAATATCATCAACAATGAAGTAAAAGATACCATTAATAATGTGAGATTAAAGTAAGTTAAAATCGCCATTGGAAATACACATCTCACTGTACATTGCACGCCCTATTAATTAATACTTTCATGTCCGAAGAGAATGAAATCAAAGACTAAAAAATCTCAAGAGAAGTGATCAATACACACACATAAAAACTCTGATAATTAAACCCCTCACAATAAAAATGAGTGGTTGAGGAAATTTGGCTGGATGTAAAGCAAAATGGATGAGTAAGTTCTTAGCCACTTATTTATTACTTTGTGAAGGCCTTTGCTTGTGTATGTATCGTCATTTTCTTAAGCCTTAAACTTAAAGCTTCAATGTGAGATCAGTAGATGCAGAAGCTTGTGGTGGAGGAGGCACCATTGGAATTAAACTAGCATTTGAACTTTGAGCATGTCCTACATTAACCTCACCAGCTCCTTGTTGGTCTACCTGTCTGAAACTGCCAGGCCAAAAGAATCCAACATCATCATCTTCCATGAAAACCAGTGATCCAAATTGGTTTCTCTCAAATTTTGCAGCAGCTCTCATATCAGGAGCCCTCAGTGCTGTCGCGGAGGACGGCACGTGTCTTCGGTGCATTGCAGAATGAGCTTCAAGACCAAGAGATCTGAAAGGTGAACCATGAAGAGGTAGAGATGCCAAGCTTGTATACCTCTCAGTGAACATCCCCATTCGCATTGCGCGCTTAGCCATCGTCCTCTCCCTTTTGTGAGCATTTTGATGACCCCCTAATGCCTGAGAGCTATAGAACTTCCTCCTGCAGTAGTTACAAGAGAAAACCCTTGGAGTTGCTGATGCTGAAGCAGGAGCTTCAGCTCCAACTTCACTGCTAGCATCACTCGAGCCTTTCAACCCACCATCACCGGAATTATTGAAGTTGAGTGTCAAGTCAAGGGTAATGGAACCTGGACCAGTTTCATCCTTTGTGAGACAGGAGGAAGTGGTGGTGCTGCCCTTTGTAAGATCATGAGATGCTTCATACAAGGATACATTTGAAGACACCTGGCTGCTTCCTTCTGAATGATTTTCAGGTTCCAAGTTCAAGTTTGGAGTCATCATGTTTGTGTGGACCTGCTAAGAGTTAACTTCTTTCTCAGAAGGCAGTGATGGAACAAATCTGTCACTTTAGTCAGCTTACCATGATACCATTACCTACATTTTGATCAAATACATTATTTGCTACGCAAAATTTTTGGAGTTTTGATTAACTATACAAAAACGGAACAAATTCAAGCATTAACATGAAGTTGGCAGTAATATGCAATTAAAGTAGAGCAAACCATTTCCAATTGAATCATATACATGAGAAGTATCTGCATGGATTCCATTGTATTTATCCATCATGTGAGCAAAACATATACACTAGTCTTATATCAATAAAATAAAAAAAACATTGCAGAAACATAAAAAGATATTAGGATATCTATATTATTAACGATAATTATTATGTGGAACATTCATTCCACAAGACTAAGGAAATCAGATACATTCATAGTCAACATGTTATTCAAGTGCTTCTTACAGAGAGATATCATAGCTCAAACCTTGAGCACAACTGTACAAGTAACAATTGGAATATATGAATTTCATCAAGATATCATAGATCAGTGTATGAAGCATGAACTTCTACTGTTATAATACCTCACCTTACGCACAGAAACTTGTCTAGTCCCAACACTAATAAAAGTGAAAGCAGAGTTTAAAAATTAAGAAACATTTATGTCACCAAAAGTAACTGTCTAAGGAAACTTCTGGTCACAGGAAACTATCCAGTAAATAAAAAAACACTATGGAGACAAATATAATGGCCTCTTATTGCAGACCCTATTTTACAGAATTTTTATAAGAATTATACTATGCATTGCCACCTTACCCGACATACTATGCTACTACCAATCACCATTAGTTTGTTGAACACTCACTTACTCAAGAAACTCACCAATTATAAGCTACTCATGCTAGTTAACTGTTCTCTCTTGTCCACTAATGCTGTTGCAGCCAACTAAACATTAAAAAAAACTAACAAACTAACATTTGCTGATATAAAAAAAAAAAAACCGGAAGCAGTTTAATTCTTTATGGAAAACCAATTTGGATAACATTTTCCACTGAAAACTTATTTCTGGATAAATAACTTTGATCTACAACCGGCATGAACACAAATACTCACCTAAACTGCTTAAGGAAGGGCAATAATTATGTTTAGGGTAAAAATTATATTTTATTTACCAAAAAAAGGAAATGACCTTCAAACTATCATATTATCAGTAACCTATCTTGCATTCTTGCTAGGGAATAGGAAACTTACGTTACAACTAACAAAATTTGGTCCTTCCCCTAAAAAACAGGGTCCTTAAATGAACCCAGGTGTTAATTGATGCATCCATGACAAGGCAATTTAAAAAGTGCAAGCATATTCAGAGGTTGGGGGGATACACAATCAGATTCCACCTATGAAGAATTATAATGACTTTCTTATTTCATATTTTTTAAGCTTTTCATAACAACAATGTAGCAAAAACGTTTTCATAATTTCTTTCTTTTTTATTCTTCTTCATTTCGTACCACAGGAAAGAAGCCTATGTTGTTTAAAAGACAAGACTTAAAAGCAAAAATGTACCTTATGGACCTTAACACACGAGACTTGAATGCAAAGTGTACCTTATGTTCCTTATCATATAATAATACTTTAATGAGTATTATTATGTAATGCATTTCATATATTTTCTTTTGGTTAGTAGAATCTAGCTCGTCTCTTGATGTTGAGCACCATTTTTTTTATTTATTTAAGTGCGTGAATAAGACAACCTCAAGGGCTATTTTGTTGGTCATAGCAATTAGCACAGTACATTCCATTGCTTCAAGACACTGTAGATTCCCACTTCATGTTTTTCCCCCTTGTTGCTAATTTAAGTTGCCTCTATAATGCACTAAATTCAGCAAAAGCATAAAAGTAACATTTTGTGTTGTCGGTTGTTGTGAACTATAACTATTTTGTCCTTCATCATTAGTAAATTGCGGAATTGTCCTTCTCAAATCATGAATGAGTCTTAAGGTAGAGTACCATGCCAGATTTTACAGACTTAAATCCTTTATTTGCTGGCAAAAGCAGATGATATTTTCAAAATATACTAAGATGAAAAGGGTCATGTCAGGAAGTTTCCAGGAGTTGCTCCAAGATAAAACTCAGATTGCAAAAATGTAATGATTTAAATCAGATAGGTTTAACAGAACACTCAAAAGGAGTTGTCTCCTTATATTTCACAAATCAAACTCTTGTATGATTTCATGAAAGTAAATTATATCCAGAGATTAACCAAATAATTATTCCAACATGAACATGTCTCATCAATTGACATGATATACTCACTAAAAAGATAGCTTTTCTTATAGTGGACCAACTCACCACCCCAAAGCAGCTCAAAATCATGGAAATCAAACAGGTAATTAAAAGATTACAGACACTCAAAAACTAAAGAAGGTAATTAATTATGGTCTAGAATGGTTATAAGAGAAAAGAAGATGAAAAAACAGTGGGAATTAAGAGTTACAAAAATCACTAAAAGATACAAATTAAAGAAAACAGATGCTATAAAGATCAAATCAGAGGCTTTCCGTTGCTCCTTAAAACATAGATCTAAATTTTGATACTCAACTAGCAGGCTTAATCCTTCTCTTTCGTTACTAAACTGACATTACCCATCACAAAAAACAAGAGAGAGAAAATCCTCAACATCAACAACAGAACTTTTAATTTCCTGCAAGCTAATTAAAGTGGAGCCCCATGAAACTCCAAAACACAATAAAAGGAAAAGCAGCACAACAATTAAACAAAAAGTGAAACAAAAAAAAAGAAGAGAGTGAGAAGGAAAAAAAAAAAAGCAGCAGCAGCAGAAGAAGAATGGCTTAAAATGCATGGAAGAATTAGAGGAAAGTGCATCACCAAAAACAAATCTTTAGGTGATGAGATGGGTGAAAAAGAGGCACTTACATAACATAGTACAGTACGATAATAAAAAAAAAACTGCAGGCAGGCTCCTTCACTCACATGCTACTGCTAGCCACCTACTTTGTGACTATGAGGAGTATCAGCAACAACCAACAGTAGAGGGTGCCATGTTTTTTAGCATCAACCAGTGTAAAGGGTTGAGTGAATAATTAAAAG
The DNA here is from genome assembly GCA_007407185.1 of Glycine tomentella. Taxonomy (NCBI): domain Eukaryota; kingdom Viridiplantae; phylum Streptophyta; class Magnoliopsida; order Fabales; family Fabaceae; genus Glycine; species Glycine tomentella. The sequence continues at coordinate 52,392 of PYAF01005706.1, forward strand.
GAGATAAGATCACAGAGAGAGAGAGAGAGAAGGAGTTATGTTATGGGAAAGAAGCATAGAAGCGAGAGAAAGAGAGAGATGGAAGAAAGTCAGATAACATGAAGACATGAACCACGTCTTTTGTCGAATTTGAGGTTCTATTTAGCTTTAACTGATAAGGGCTAATTACCAGTTATGTTATTAGTGTGAACGTGTCTGTTGTGTCTGTCTCTGTAACTGAGAAGATGTGTTGTTAAAAATGACCAAACAAAACATCATAGACAAGAAAAGCAATCACTACTTTACCTGCCAAGACCCACCAGCTAAGCTACTCAAGCAGAAGACGCATGCTGCTACCCTAAACGTGAAAAAACTAATAAAATCAATCGTGGCTAATAATTTTATCCATGTTTTATGTTCACAGATTCTCATCATGGTCCCACCCCACTGTAAAGTCTCAACTTGGAGCATAAATATGAGGTTATTTTTTTTAGGTAGAGAAAACGGATGTTTTAAACCATTGGATTATATACTAATCTTACTTGAATACATGATTGTCACTTATTCAAGAGAAGTTTATACATTATCAAAACCAAACATGATTCTTTTGCTAAATAAATCATTCCGCATAAATAAGCATAATAAAACCTCACATCACCATGTCAATCCTTATCTGGTGGCTACAAAGATGATGATTCGACTTTTGCTGTCCACTTAATAATCCTATGAAAATATTTATATAACAGTTCATCGAGTCTTAATTATGTCTGAATTCAAGTTATCTAAACTTTATTCCATAATTTTTTTATTATTTTTGTTTATTAATAATAATTGAAATAAAATAAAAATTTGTTAATGGTCGTTTTGCGTCCACTAAAAAAAAAAAGAAGTGGTCCCCTTCTATTCAATATTTTAACCTTAGCTTTATGTCTTTAAGTGGTATAATTTTTCTATTATTATGAGCTTGAACTATAGAGGATATTTTTCTTTACCATTTATTGACTCAGCCAGCCACCTTTGTCATATTCATATGGATTCCCATAAGTTCCCCATCTTTTCCAACTTGCGCATTGCATGTTGTCTTTCCTTTTCTTTTCTCCCCTTTTTTGGCTTGGCATTAATAGAGCTGCACGTACTGTTAAAATATTATTAGCAGCGTTTTAATTGTTTATAAAACTATAGTTGTGCATTGAAGTAAAGTCACATAAAACATATTGGACATGAGCAGTGGCGGATCCAGAAAAATATTTAAGGGGGGCACTAGTAGTAAATGTAGTAAAATTTATTTATGTATGTATATTTAGTGGCTGAATTGGGGGACAACGACCTTTTTTTTTTTGTAAAAAAAATTTAAAGGAACAAACAATTATAAATCATATATAATCTAAAGGAACAAACAAATAATCAGATCAAACTAATGTTCTGGATTGAATAGAACAATGAAAGAAATTTTTTGTAACTTGCAATGAGATTTCAAAAGACTATGATGACAACATGAGAGTTAATTTAGATAAAAGTATTGAGTTTAAGATCTTTGAATATGAGTTATTACAATATAGACTAAAATATTTTACAAAATACATATAGTTAAACTGTATTTCTCATTTCAATGAAGAACAATGACTTTAATCACTTTATAAATAAATGCTAATGCATGAATTACAAATGAAAATAATTAATAAACACGGCAAATTATATAACAAACATTGAAAATAATTAACAAACACTATAAACAAGTGTTAAGGGTATATTAAAATTATAATGACAAAATTTAAGGGAGGACAGAATATAACAAACACTGAAAATAATTAACAAATATTATAAACAAGTGCTAAGGATATATTAAAATTTTAATGCAAAATTTAAGGGGGGCAATGCCCCCCAACTCAACACCTGGATCCGCCTATGGACATGAGCCTATACTTGTAATGATAAGGACTTTTGCTTATTTTAATTTACATTGAGTTTGTTTTTAGATGAAAATAATTAAAATCCATGAAGTATATATAGTACACATCGAAAAATTGTAGACGAGCCTCTTTATTCTAGAAGACTTTCTTACCCACCAAATTAACAAAATGAAACAGCTGAAAGACTTCGGATATTTAGCTTTAATTAAGGATTATTGTCCCCCTCTTACCTCATATCTAACAAAATATATTCGAGAGATAATTCTTGTAAGTGATGATATGTGTTACAGAATAATTAATGGTTGCATTTTGAGTCATTAACAGTTACATATTTGAGTGATTTGTTAGTGCTTAAAAATATTTATAACTAAAGATTTATGTTTCAGAAATTTTTATATTATAGCAGTAATAATTTGTGTTTGGTTACAATCATGAAAAAATAAATAAAAGTTTGTTTTTAACTTATTTGAATATGATAATTTAGAATTGTTTTTTTTTTTTACAAAATTACAATAAAGAACCTTAAAAACACTTCTAAAGTAGCACGTTTTTTTTTTTTTTTTCTAAAAAAAGTAACTTTTGTACATATTAAAAATGCAAAATAGATAACAGTGAAATACTCAATAATAATTAAACACTTTTTATTCAACATGATTATTTAATAGAATAATAATTGTTTTTAAAAAATTATTTCATAAATAATTAAATTTTTTGTTGAAAGTGATTATATTATATATTAAAAAACATTTGGATTTTAATTCATCGTCTATTCAGCAGTTTAAACGACCACTTAAGTTAGTAGATTTTTGTATCATGCTATTGAATTTAGGCGGGTTTCGTTCATGCACAGAGTGACAGATTTGTCCCTTCAATTTATAATAACTTTTTAACGTATTTTTTGTGTTTTTAATAAGATTCTCCTCTCTTATTAGGGTAGGTTTCGTGTATGTATGAGTGACAGTTTTGTTTCTTCCATTTGAAACTGTTTTTTATTTTTTTATTTTTAATATAATTTCTTTATCATATTGATACGGACTTCGTGTACGTGCATATGTCATGTCAATCATAGGGGTGGAAATGAGTCAGACTGTCTATCAGGGACCTTTAGCCTAATCTATTTAAGGTATGACTTGGCCTGATTTGTTTATTATAAAGGTCAGACCAAGACTTTTTGAAAAGTCTGTTTAAATAAAAAGATCAAGCTTAAGCTTTAATAAAAGCTTGTTAGACCTATCATATTAGCATATTTAATATATATATATATATATTAAAACTTAAAAATAATATATTTATTTTTCTAAAAATATTTTTTTTTTTATTAACAATCATATAATGTATGATGAATGGCATAAAGTCTATATAATATATATACCGGTGAAGATGAATGGTGAGTGTGAGAATGCGTAAAATAGGTCTATTGATTTGATTTTAATATATTTATTTTTCTAAAAATATTTTTTCTTATTAACAATCATATAGTGTATGATGAATGACATAAAGTTTATATAATATATATACTGGTGAAGATGAATGGTGAGTGTGAGAATGCGTAAAATAGGTCTATTGATTTGATTTTGACAAGCTTATGCACATAAGAATTATGGCTACTTCATAGAATGACTCTTCCGGCAACACTCAAATCCCTATCAAACCAAGTGTACCACAAGCCAGCTCTATTAATATGTACATTTATCATGGAGTAGTTAAACTTGCAGGACCGCGTTTTGGACTTCAGTTTAAGGTCGGGGCTGTCGGTGTGCACCGGTATTACATTAATTTTTTATTTTTAATTATTTTTATTTAATCAGGTTTTGTATACAGGCTTTTCAGGCCAGACCAGACTTTTATGTATGTCAAGCTCAGACCTTAATAACTTTTTTTTTAATAGGTAACAAGCCAAACTTAGGCTTAATGATAGTGATGCGGACCAGACTCTGGCCTATTTCCACCCCTAATCATGTCTCTCCAATTTGAAATTGCTTTTATTTTTTTTTTGTATTTTTAATCTAATTATATATTTCTTTATGATATTGGCATGAACTTCATGTACATACAGAATGTCAGTTTTATCTGTTTCATTTGAAACCACTTTTTCGTGTTTTTAATATGATTTCTCTCTCTTTAATCCATGTTATTATTTGTTTAAGCATGTACATATATATAACATCTCAAAATAAGCAAAAAAAAAATATTTATTTTCTGATTTTAATTCTAAACAAATTTATCCTAACTTCTAAAAATGTTATATAAGTATTTTTTTTACATAAGAAAGTAATCTTCAAAAAAATAATTTTTAACAATCATACATTAAAAGTAAAACCATTAGAATTACATAGCATCCGTTAATTTGTTTAAGCTTATTTTATTTTAAAGAAATGTTTTTTTAATAAATAAATAGTTTTCTATGTTTTGAATATGTTTATCTATTTTTTTTAAAACAGTTTTTTTATTTTAAATAAATCTTATCTACTTCATAAAAAATTACTTTTAATTTTTTGAAATAATTTTTTTATAAATTTAAACAAACTGATTTTTATAATAAGCTATTTGATCCAATTCATGCTTCGGGTTCTATAAGTCAAACCCAAAAAGCCTATTTTTTTCATTTGAGTTACAAAATAGTTGTCTAAATTCGACCAAATCCAAATTTAACAATTGACATGAATGCATGATTGGATAACTTGAATTAGGCCAAAGAAAATATAAATAAATTAAAGGTTTAATTGTACTTTTTATTCTTCATTTTTTATTTTATTTTTTGTCAAATTTTATCTCTAAAAAATTAATTTTGCATATTTTACTCCAATTTTTTTAAAAAAAATTACAAATTTTACCTTAATAACTTTTGAGAAGTGACCATCTTACACTAATATACAAATCAAATCACTCTTAGTTAGCTTTAATAACTTTTGACTAAATAAATTCATTCTAAAATATATCATTTGAGTAAAAGTGTGTTTATAATATAATGAAAGTTATATTTACAAAATTTAAAATGAATTAAAAATCATATGACACTTAGTTAATGTACATAAAAACATAATTATTTATGTCGTTGATATATAAATCTAGGGATATATGACTTATCTTTCTAAAGCATCAAATGCTTTTGGTAGTAGGACTAGTCCACCTTTTGCACCAGACTACTAGCAAATGCTTTTCCTTTTAGCTTTGATAATAAAAAGTCCTCGTCATCGTTCTTCCACTCATCAAAGTTGGTCTTTCTTAATTCCAATTTTCCACTTGAGAGTTGGTCGTTCGATTGCATTTTTCCTGAAATACGTACTAAAATGACATTTTATTTTTAGGGAAATATTTAAGAAAAAACATAATAGGATTTTTTAAACATTTTGATGGAGAACCTACCTAGTACAAGGTAACTAAAAGAGTCTTTAGATATCGACACAAATATGTGAAGGTGATCTTTTGATAGTTATGGGTTGTATTAGGAGTGAATAAGGGACAAGTTAATCTTTATCTTTATTTTACTTGAAGTTTTGATTGGGTCATTTGTTTGAATCCAATTCCAATTTAATCAAGATTAAAAATATATGAGACGAGATTGAATCAAGTTGATTTTTTAACATTTATATTAATTTTAATATTATAAAAAGTTAAAAGTTGAATTAAGATATAATTTATAATACGTATTTTAAAATAAATAATATCAGATTATATAAAAAATTATCTATTAAATCAAAATGCTTTATTATTAATACAAAATGTTTCAATGTGTGTGTGGTGATCCTGGAGGCATGAGTGATTTGATGATCATATTAGTCAAAAGGCACTTCCAGTCTAATACAAGCTTGTCAGAATTAGCAAATAAGGTATATATTTTAAATTTATTAAACATGAGCTTCATATTTTAAAATATTTAATACATGTTTGGATTAAAGTTAAAAGAACTTAAAAATATTTTTACTTCTAAAGCAACAAATGTTTCCTTCTCACTTGTTACATTAGAATGCACAATTTTACATTAGAATTCACAAACATACTTTTATAACTTTAAATGAAACATAATCTTATCATTTCATCATTCTTTGCCAAATCAGTCTGCACAGAAACTTGGATTTTCTCGGGGCCAAGTTTCCCTCTAGTTAAAAATCTCAATGGTTTATTGGTTATTACAACATTAGTTAAAAAAGAGAATGCGATCAATGACCAATTATTCTGCTGGAGAGAGAATCCAATGGCATTGACTTCTTCTTTTTTTTTTTTCTAAAGAAATTGCATTGACTTCTTAAAATGTACACTCCATTATATTCCTTGAAAATAAGCTGCTTGCATGCCTCATGATACAAGCATATGTATGTTTGATTGAAATTCGCTGTTTCATAAGCTTACCTCAATAAACTTTATTATAAAAATAAATTAAAATATGTAGAAAGTGGTCATAAATTACTTTTATAAATTTAATAAAATATTTTGATTCTTAATTTAAATTATTATAAAAAAGGAAAACATTAATAAATTAATTCTATATAAGTACGCTTATAAACGCCACTTCGTTCAATCCAAGAGCCACTGTTTTCTCTTCTCAAAATTATTAATGCTCAAAGAAGATAAGATATATTTTTGGTGAGTTCGATATTTTTTTCTTTTTGGAGTCTCACAGATGAAAAATGTAGTTATAACTGTTGACTTAGGAATAGAAAAAGTACTAGAAGTAGCTCCTTCGAAACAGAAGTATCATGGATGTATGTACGATGGAAGTAGTGGAGTGTGAGTGGCAACGTCAATTAATATTTGAATCACTCAACTTGTTCGTCAAATTCAATTGTCTTCCCTTCTATGAGTCTATCTATATGTACTTTGACTGGACCACAAGTGTTGTCGGCTGTATTTTGTACCTCTTCCGAAGCTTTCTATTTTTCTTTTCTTTTCATAGCTTATTCATGTCTCTCGATTTGTGAATTAGCCAACCATTTTCATGTATTGGTACAAAATAATTTCTATAAAAAACTATAATTAATATTTGTTAGAGAACGTGAACATGCATAAGATAAGATAAATATTTTTCTCAAAACATAATTTATTTCATATTCAATCATTATCTCATTAATTCGGATTAAGAATTGCCCCCACTAATTTCAAACAATAATTCTCAAAAATACTACGTTCAAGTAATACATGATTCTTTCCTCGCAAAGAAGTAATGAGAAATTTTATTATTTAAAATAAAATCTAAGATCTTAAGTCTTATTTTCTTAATTAAATAAGTTTCTTGATGTGACTTTAATTAATCAAAATCTAATATGATTTCTAGACACTGAGAGTACAAGATCAGATTACAAAGAATTAATTGGATTTGGAGGGTCATGAACATTACTGGGACAATCGAAACATGCATATCTTTTTAGACTAACCATGAACATGAAGCATCCACGTGAGCAAAATGTCATCCCTGACCCTATATTTTAGTACAACGCTTTTTATTTTCATCACCTTTATCGATCTTTCTGGACCACTATAATATTATTCTCTTCGGGAGCTTTGTGCTTGATTGATTAATGTTATGTGCTTAATCTCTAGTACGTGTGTAGTGAAGTATACTGTCAAGGGATAAGACTATATAAGACCAGAGCACACGTACGTCTTCCACCAAAAAAATCCGGCTTTTGTTATCTATTAATCTAATGGCAGAGAAGCTAGGGGCAAAACTTGGGGCATCATCAAATGATTAGCTTTTTTTTTTACTTAACTTATACTTCATTTTTTTCTTTCTAAATCACTTAATTCATTTTTTTTAAATGAGGCTATTAAGATTGGTGATGGTAAACTATTATAATATTTGGCTTTGTTAATAATAGTTTGTTTTTTCTTCCTTTTTTTCGTTTTTCAAAATTTTCCAAAATTGTATTTGCATTTTTAAGATTTAAAATTTGCTTTTTAAAAAAAAATTAAATGTGTTAACATACCAACCCAGTAGGTTGAGATTAAGTCATTTTTTTGTTCACAAAATAAATAAATTAGGTTTGACTCACTTTTTCCTCAACTTGTGATGAGCCAATCTTAAAAATTAAGTTGACTTACTTTGACACCTATACTCAAGTAGACTCAAATGCTTAAGTTAATAAATGCTTGTGGTGGTAATTCGTGTTGTTAAAATTAAGAATGGGTTTCCTTAGGGAGAGTATCAATGTTGTTATTTATAGATATGAATTTAAGAAGAATTGGATTTGGGAAAGATGCATACTCGAGTCAAATAGTTTTCTAGAGATAGACTACATTTTAACTTAAAATTTGGAAGTTTCTAAGACCTGTTTGTTGGCCAAAATATGATGGAATTTTGTGATAATCACATGCTTGATGCACAATAAAACATGTTTTGTTTATAATTCTTGTCTATCTTATCTTATTAGTGTAATGTATTTCTTATTCTGATAAAGAATTTGAACTAAAAAGTGATATGATAAAATAATGGTTCTTCCTCTCATCATCCTTAATCTTATTGTTATTACCACTATTATATCATATATAATCGTCATCGTCGTTATATCATTATTGTTATCTTCATCAATATTATTGTTGATTAGTATTGTGATTAAGATATCGTTCTTATTATTCTATCATGTTATTATCTTATTTTTACATTTTATTATATTCTATCATGTTCTATCAACTAAACAAACTCTTAAATAACAATTAAAGATTAACATAAGTCTTTTGTTGTAAGTGATATGTGGATAATGCGATTTTATTATGTTCCTCAGATTTTGGTACATTTTTTGAAATAAAATGATATGCTTGTGCTACTTTAACAATCTTAATAGAACGTATAGTGTGCCTTAATCTGCTACGATACTGATCTTAATTTAAGAGATACTAAAATCTACTAGTTAAACCAAGTTCGTCCAGATTAGACCTTCATAAGTCCAACTCGAAATCACATAAATTAAATTTTCAAAGACTAATTCAATAAAAAAACTATCATTCATGAGAATGAAATTGTACACTTGTTTATTATTGTGTTTGTACAAAAACTATTTGTTGAGTGGGGGGAGAGCCCTCCCATCTAGTCATCTCATTGTACATATATATCACTATACAGTAATTAGGGAAGGATACTGATTTTCTTTCTTAATTAATTTTGACGAAGCAATTTCAAAGATACTAATTATTTCAACCTACATAGTATATCAGTATATATACGAGTTTTATGGTGATGCAATTTATACAGTTAATTGATTATAAATAATTAAAATAATTATTATCTATATATATATATATATGATTTGTCAGCAAGCTATGATTTTCGTCTTGCCGACTAGCTGTCTGTAGCCAAAACTGAAGAGATTTGAGTGGTGAATCTTGATTCTTCAAGAAGTAACGAAGGCACTGTAATGTTGGAAAGGACGCACAAAGTCTTATCTTGCTTACCTTGTTGGAAGGCATCACGGTACTACTTGATTGAGGTATAGACTTTCCAATTCGAGGCCCATTTTCGGACATTTGCTTTGCTTACCATTTCTGGTTTATATATATATGCAGCGCAAACCGCGGAAACATCCATAGGGAACATAATCAAGCTCCAAGAAGAAGAATCAAGAATGACTGCTTCTTTTTGTCACCAACGTTACATATATTAGATTAAAACAAGATTATGTTAATAAAATCAACTGAAAAATTTAATTTATTAAATTATAAATATTTGATAAAATTAATTATTGAAGTAGTTAAAAAATATAAAATGAAAGAAAAATAAAATTATAATTTATTTAAAAAATATATTAAGAAAAAAATATAAAATTATAAACTAAAAGACACTTAGAAAATATTATTTAAATAGTATTTAAAAAATGTTAGAAATTAATAAAGAAAATTGTTTACTTAATAATCAGATATTTTTTCAACACAATGAATATGAAGTGACATAGGGATTACTCTTTGGTTCTTGACGGAGGAATACTTCGAGTTTTAAAAACAAGAAGAACAAACTCCTCTTGATAACTGGGTTAGGGTTTAGTGCCACTGTCACTTTTTGAGGGTTGAATCTGTTGCGAAGATTGGTGATACGGTCGGTAGCGTACACAGAAACACGAGCATGAATGAAATACGATGATTAATTGATTATTATAACAAATCAATCTTTATCTCGAATTCTCTCCTTTATGCTCTACTTTAGCTTGGAGGCCTAGTGATAAGTGACATATATGTTCTTTGCATAAACATCTCATCAAGTGTATAGTTTTAGTATACTGCAGAGATACATATATGTTCTTTGCATAAACTTCTACATCAGATGGATTTCAAAAACGGTAAAAACATTGATATAAAATTAAGGACATGCTACCGCCTCCACGTGAATGTCACGTGATGTAAATTCATATGTCTCTATAGCAATGTCACCGCGTTTGGTCGTCCCTGTAATAGCCGACAGATTCATCATGTTCACAGTTTTTATATGAAAAAATAAAAAATGCAGGACATGGATCCCCCTACATTATATTTACATAAATTGAAAATTTATAATCTAACCATTGAAATCATTGTTTCACAGCTTTTTAAGCAAAAAATATGGCCATTCCACATAAATTATTTAAGGGACAACATCATGTGCAGTTTATTTTATGAATGTGGATGATCCACACCCAAATAATAAGCAACATGCATCTTCCAAACACTATATGAGATTAAGATCTCTTTTGGGTTTAGAGCGAAGCAACACATTTTGGCACGTAATAAGATGAACATGCCATGCCAAATTGGTATTTGTTACTACGTAATAATAATTTCTAGATCTTTGAAGATTCTGAAATCAATCACACGTTGTTTGTCCTCTATGACTACTCGCTTTTTCATCAATTTTCAATCTGAGATGATTTTTTTTTAGCTCTTTTTAAATATGATTGATGGTCTTCTTGGCTGCTTCTGATAGCATGTTAGTGGATGGAAATTAATGCTCCAGATTGCTTTCAGCTTTTCATTCTCGGCCACTATGTAATCCACTTGGGGGGTTTGATTGATTATGACAATTACAATAATAATCATGTTATCATATAAAATGGTTTCAATAGATTGATTTTATTGGTATGGAAGTTTAGTGGGTCTCTTTCTTCATAAATCTCCTTCCACTCAACGTAGAGATTGTCCTTTTATTCAACAAAAAAATGAACTTAATTATTGGGGTTGTTGTTATATATTCTATTCTCTATTATCGCATCGAAGAGAATTCCACACTCAGTTGCATAATCTTGAAAAATTGTTAGGCAAGGAGAAAGTAATTTGTAGAATAAATCATTATTCTCAACATATGCATCAGACATTTTAATTCTTGAGATATAATTTTAAAAAAAGTATGTTATAATTTTATAAAACGATATTCAGTTTTTTCCTTTTTAATTAATATTAATCAATAATAAAAAATAAAGTAAAAATATTAAAATAAATGAGTTTTTAATACCATAGCAGGGTGATTTTAAATTTTCATAGATCAAAATTTTGGACTCGTATAATCTAATTTACTCAATTTATATCAGTAGAAGGAACAGGGAATCAGAGGATATAGATAGGGGGAAAATGGAATAACTTAGTGAAGAAAATAAGTTGCAGAAGACAAGTTTTGTTAGTGCTGGAGACTGTTGCATGATAAAGTGGATGACAAGGCAGAAACGACTAAACGAGATATGTCAAAATCTTTTGACACTCCTAATTTGGAATGCCTTTTGCCCGCGAAAATGGCACCACGATCAATCCAATGGATGATATTCATGAAGGATTTGCTGAGAATTGGTTTAAACCACTAAGGTCAGCACAGTAATAGAGAGTTTGGATAATATATATTTATTGGAGAATAAGTGTGAGTTAAAGTCTCATATTAAATAAAAATAAATAAGTTAAATACTAAAGAGAAAACTTAAATCTAAATCTTAAGATTTTAGGTTAAAGTGTGATATTTAATTCACTTAATAATTTATAATATGTATTAATTATTTTATACAAACTATTGTTTTTTTTTATTTTTGAAATTATGATTCACTATCACTTTAGTCTCTAAAATCTACAAAATTTAAAAAAAATTTTTGAAAATGTAATTCATCACTTATTTTAGTTCAAAGTCATGCAAAGTGTGACTTAAGTGATAGTATTAAAATATATATTCAAGGACTAAAATAATAACAATTAGTTAAATTTATGGACAAACAAAAATGAATTACAAATTCAAGAATTTTCCAAAATTCATTATATCTTAGAACTAAAATGACATCGAACAACAATTTCAGAGATTAAATTGGCCATTTGCTTTATTAAAAAAGATAACTAAATGACTCCTATTTTCTTGTATTCTAAAAATATGTATATTTCATTAATTTTATATACTTAAATATAATATTAAATAATCTTGAATTAATCTAAAAGAAATTGTGAGTCATATCAAAATAATATTATAATTTAACAATTTTTTATCCATACAAATCGAAGATAAATATCAAAAGATTTATAAAAATTTACACATTTTGTTCAATTAATTGAACTAAACTTCCTTAAATAGAACTTAACTATTGATGTTTAAATAATATTATCCAATATAAAATTATTAAACAATGTAAGAATATATGTAACTCATTTTAGCATAAATGGATTCCTCTTCCTTTTTCTTAATATTTTAATTTATATGTATTTAGGAATCTTTTGATCATGAATATATTCCAGAAAGTTTGGCAGAGCAGGCTTGGTTTGACTCGAATACAGAACCTCCAAAACCTTCACTATGAAGTAGTATGAATGGCGATCTTTATTATAAAAGTGGCATAATAATTCAATCAAAATATATTATCTAATCCACAAACTGAATCTGTTCCTTCGTGTTATTTTATCATATTTTATAATAAAATTTAGCTCATTTTGAATGTATCATATTTTAAGTATCTAAGAATCTTTTTGAAGATTTGGTAAAGTGGAGAGAATAAGATGCCAGGGCAAGGATAAAGAGAAGAAAATAAATTAAGAAAAAGAGATTAATAAACTTTATTAAGAATTGAGCAAAGCAAGTTTTCCATCATCAAATTAATACATAAGGTTACATGAGAGATAGAAGTTTGAAAAATATAGTTTTTAACTTCTTATCATTAGATGTAACCTTTTATCTGGAAAAAAAAGAGAAGATGTAAGCTTTCATGCTAAACAAGACATGAGCTGTTTGTTATAATCAGAAGTGATTTGCATACTTTTATATTCTATTAAAATTTGTACGTGTTGCTGAAATTAGACTGGATCAGTCGGTCAGATCAGTTTAAACTGAAACTACTCCATGGTGTATACGAAAGAAAAATCAAATTTCAATTATTAAACTGCAACTTTGGATCTGTTCTTGTTAGTTCAATAGAGATAGGCCTATAGAGCTTACTAGAGTTGAATCAACTTGCAGGATCAAAATACGTAAATTCAAAGGTTTTGAGTCTAATTCTTACTATGGGTCTTTCATTAATTAGTAGAATCTCTATGTATAAATACATGATAGCCATAAATGAAGCTAGACATAATCTTGATGACATTTTTTTTTCCCCAAAAACTTCCTAAAACAAAGAAGAAAATATATAGATCATTCCTTTTTTATGCATTATGATGTCAAAACATGTCTTTGTCTCTAACCAAATGACTTTCTTAACCATAAATTAATGTGTCTATGTAATGTTATTTTTTATCGGTAAAAATTGAAGATATGTATCAAAAGTTTACAACAGCTAATGCATATCCGTGTTGTTCAGTAATGTTATGGACTAGCATAAAAGAATTCATAATAAAAAAAACAATTTACAAGTCATAACCAAATCAGCTCTATCATTCTAAGTACACCCAATAATTTAAGGGTGTGTTTGGATACCCGTTGGATCCACGTTGAATGGGAAAATCACACTTTTTAAAGCAAAAATGTCAAAGCAACTATGTTGTAGCTTTGTCCGTTGGCATTGGATTCAACTGTTTCCCAAACACACATTAAATCACTAGATATCATTTGATGGTGTAGAATTAGAAATGGTCACCAAATGTGAATCAGGTGAAGGTGGAGGAGGCACATTCTTGAGCAAAGCAGCATCATCTTCTGATATATCCAGCACCTCATGCTTGCTCCTATGATTCCCATCACTTCTAATATCCTCTAGCCTATCCAACACTTGTGCCATAGAGGGCCTCACATCTTTTGAAGTCTGCAAGCACTGAAAGGCCAACTCAGCCACAGCACTGATCATTTTCCTCACCTTGAAATCCGTCTCAAACCCAAGAGTAGTGTCCACGATCTCATGCAATGCCCCACTTTGTATCTTCTTAATGGCCATATTGGACAGGTTTATCTCATGCCTACGCCTCGAGATATCAACCGCAGGCATCGATGATATGAGCTCAATCAACACAACTCCAAAGCTATAAACATCACTCTTATCAGTGAGTTGGTAATACTCATTGTACTCAGGATCCACATAACCAGGAGTCCCTTGTGGCGCGGTGGAAACGTGTGTGGCGTGCGTTGGCAAGAGACGTGAGAGGCCAAAATCAGCTACTTTCACACTGAAGTGATTGTCGAGGAGAATGTTATTCGTTTTCACGTCTCTGTGGATGATTTCAGAGGCGTGGAGATACACCAGTGCACTAGCAGTCTCTATGGCAATGTTCATTCTTGTGTGCCAAGGAAGTGTGCCGGGTTTCGCTCTTTGGCCGTGGAGGTGATCAGCAACGGTTCCATTTGGAATGTATTCGTATACGAGCAGAAGTTCTCTGCTGTGGCGAGATGTGCATCCGTACAGTGACACGAGGTTTTGGTGGTGTAGGCCTGTTAGGATCTCTACTTCATTCACGAATTGCTCGACTCTTCTGTAACTGTTCTCGTACATTCTCTTCACTGCAACTACACGTCCATCGTGAAGTTTGCCTAACCATGAAATTAATAGCAGAACGCAGGAACCTTGTTAGTGATCATTGAAAGCACACAAATACTTTGTTTTAGTGTACAATCTAGAGGCAACAAGATTTAAACCTAGAACTTTGTACAAACTACTCAAACTCATACTATTGGGAAAATTATCAGGTAGTTTCCGACCACCACTTATCCATGATGATTCTGACTAATCTCTATGTGACATATATTCGAGTTTTTCAAGTTACAAGAAATAATTAATACTACTTGATTATTGGTTCTTGAGACCATGAAAGCATCAATTTGATCCATAAATTTAGTACTATATATTGGTCAATTTTCTCTTTGATATTATTAGAAGAAAAGATAGTTTCTGAGTTTAACTATTGGCAGTCAATTTGATCTTTCAATTTAAAATGCCTTAGTCAATTTGGTTCCTATACGTTATGCACTTCGATGACCAAATTAATTGATAGTTTTCAATAGTCCGAACTAAATATGTTTTTTCGTAATGTTAGAGACTGATTGGTTAACAATTGTCAAAATTAATGACTAAATTTACTATTTTATAATATCAGGATAAGATTGTTAATTAGCAGTGTCTTAAGGACAAAATTGATGTTTAGTCAATAGTTAAAACAAGGGATTTTGCTGTTAAAAAAAAAAAAAGGGATGTTGACTTTTACCAAAATACACAGTTCCAAATCCTCCATCTCCTAGCTCTCTGGCAGGATCAAAGAAGTTGGTGGCCTCTTCAAGTTCACTATAAGTGAAGAAATGGACTCCAAAGTATGTGCATCCCTTCTCAGTATCTTCTATAGAAGAACTATAAGAGGTTCCTTTAGATTTTACAGATGATGATACTGCATGAAGATTTTTCTTCTTCTTCTTCTGACTATAGATATAAAAGCCAATGCTGACTACAATTCCACTGAGCACAGCAGCAGAAACGCCTAACAAGAATCATTGAAATTTTCAATTAATATATAATGAAATGTTACAACATCGTGAATAAAAATATTATCAAGGATAATTGAATCTATTACCTATACCAACCTTCCTTTCCCAATTCCATTTATTACCTGAGACAGTAAACATAGAATATAAAGAGGAATGAGAGCATTTTGTGGAGTGATAGCATTTATAATAAATTTTCATCAATGTAGCTTTAACCAAAGGGTTCATGAAGAAAGTAATTAAACACTTTTGGCTTAATGCACCAACTGTTGATTGAGATCCTAGAGACCGGCAAAATGGGAATTACTGGACTCACATCAGACAACTTGAATGAACATTAACCATTCCATATTACATTTCCCATTTCAAATCAACGGTACTGATCCAAATTGATAATTTGAACTTCAGAACATACAGAATACTCTATCTCAGTCAATTTTCTGCGTAAGCATGTATTGCCTGACAACATTCAAATGATTCAATGAACCTTTTGATGAAATAGTTGATGGTTTTGTCAAAGAACTACACTTGATTTTGTTACACTTCGAAAACAGTTAATGGTTGTTTTGGAAGAAAAAAAAATATACTTTTGATGATTTAGCAATTTGTTATTAGTAAACTTTATTAAAAAAATGATGATATGATTTATAAGCAACCCAAAATAGTCAAAGTCAACAATTCAACACGTTCACACAGAATTACACTATAAAATCTAGATTTAGACGCATAGGGGAGAAAAGAAAAAAACCAAATCACAGAATAGAAATTCTGATTAGACCATTGACAAATTCAGAGAGAAATAACATCACCATGCAATACTAGTGAGGACCAAATTGGCACCACAAAAAGATAAAATAAATGTGACAATAAATGTCTAAAAGTATAAACAAATTCAAAGATACTATTCCTAACTTGTAATGACTGACTGAAAATTCTGAAGAAATAGGGGGAGGATTTCTGAGAAGCCTCATCAACCTGAATCAGGAAAATAAATCTCAAACTCAGAAGCAACCAATTGTTGGTCACCCTTGAAAAAGTCGAGCACTTTGAAGATTTCAGCACCCCCCTAATCATAGATTCCTGTAATAACATCTTTGAACACCAGCAATAACATTTTCATCTAATTAGCTAGAAAAAATTGTGTTCTGACTGGGCCAATGCCTATGTTTTCAGAGGGTTCCTACTAGTTCTACAGATTTCCTAAAACAGCCACTGACACAAGCTAGTTAGATGCTTCAATTCATGTAACCAATTTTGCATAAAAATCTATTCTTAAAAGTTCAAAACCATATCTACACATAAATGAAGAGAAGAGAAGAGAAGGGAAAGAAGACATACTATGATGATCAGAACAATCTAAACCTTCAGTTCCATCCTGGCAAAAACATGTAAACTGAGACCCGTCATTAGCCCCACATGTTCCATTAGTTACAACGCATCCTAAGCACTGTTGAACTTGAGCGTCTGAAATAAGATGCACTCTGAACCCTTCACTCAAAGCTTTGTTCAGCCCTTCAATTCCTTCACCAAGCACAGGTTCCTTTGTTACTTGCACTTCAATCCTAGGTCCTTCACAATCTTGAACTCTTGCAGTTTCGGGGTCCCCATAGAAAGCACTCATGTTGTGATCTTCCTTGCATGGAAAAGAGTAATTGCTATTCGCAAACACGGAGCTAGGACAACCATAGAAGATGGTGATGTTGGTAACATTTTGCGAGTAACGAAAGAGACTCGAGTTGAAGGAAGTGTTGGTTAAGGCCGAGGAAGAACAATGATCATAGAGGAGGCCTGTTCGAACCATTGTCAAAGTGTATTGCACTGGATCATCAAAGTGAAGCACTTGGAAACTTTGTGAACCAAGTTGAATGGTGGTGTTTTTATTACCCTCGCATTGGAGCTTCAATTGGTCGTTGCTGGCACAATAATTGGGTCTGATCCCTCCCCAGAAAGGGTAGTATATGGAATACTGTCCGCAGCTGTATGGCCGGCTACACTCTTCGTGTTTGGTGGTGTTGTTTTGAGCACTAATGGATGCTGTTAAGAAAAAGAATAGTGATGTAAAGAATAAGAAACTCATATGAACATTATTATCATTATCCATTGGCAAATTAGAGGAATAAGAAGCACAAGAAGATGAGAAATAATTCAAATGAAAGAAGGGTAGGTATACAATATGTGATTGTTGTGCTTGACGTGGTTCTTTTTTAGTATTCACTTTGTCGTTTGACTTTTTGATTTTTTCAATAGCGGCTAGCTGAGTTTCTTGTTCCAATCCTGGTCTTTGTTATGAACCTTCAACCCTCGCCACTTCAAAAGCTTAATTAATTCGAAGTTTGATTTATATCTTGTCAAGAAATGCTCCATCATATATATAATATATTGTTTTGTTGTGTATGTACCCACCGAAATTCACATAATTCAACAGATATGCAAATATTTTCAAAGCCGTATCTGAACCTTCACTAGATGTACACTTCTTTGAAGATTAGAGGATTGAATTACGCTGGCGTTTCTAATAATGATGTTGATCTAAATAAATACTTTTATCAGATGTTGACTTTTGATCAAACTTTTCAAAATTAAGGAAACTGCAACCGGGCTTGTGAGGTTTGACATTTTAAGTATACCAAAGTTTTAAGTATTAATTTTATTTTCTGAAGTTTGACATTTTATTATTATATCAGATGATTATATCGGCTGACAAGAGCGATCTAACCAATGTATTATATGATATATGATTCGTGGGTGGATATATTGGTTTGACAAAGTCAAATGTATTAGCCATTTTAAATTCTCATTTATACAAATGGACAGTTAAAAGGTTAACTGATTAAGGACGAATCAAATTCAACATGCCAATTGCCAGATTACAAATCAAGGATACACTTAGTAACGATACAATTTGAAAGCATTCAACACCAGTAGAAAATTCTCTACACGTGACTTTTCTCTTTAGTTTTATTTATTTATTTATATATCTATGTGTGCAAAGATGACTTTACTCTCCAAAAAAAAAAAAAAAGATGACTTTACTCGATGAATTTAATTTAGCTTAAATATGATTTTTGTTTTTATAATCTAGCATTTTGTTTCATTTTTTCGATACTGTAAGTTCTTTTCTTTACGAATCATCTCTAACATTTCTAAACTATTTATTTTTTTATTTATTTTTAGTCATGTCAATGGAAACAAGTTTTCGCAGTTTCTTGGTAGATACACAACAGAACTCGTTACGATATGGGAGTGTCAAATATTAGTGGTATTTTCGTCATTTGGAGGTGTGAATAGTAATGCCCTCCTTTGTCTCATTAATTTTTTTTGGATAAAAAATGTTGGGGTAACTGGGTAAGAAGGGAAGTGCAGGAAGCAATAACCTAAATGTCGAACCAATGGCAAAGTGGGTTTTAAAAAAATATATAGATTCGGCCCAATCAATGATAGGGTTGAAACCTGACCAATGTAAATGCTTTGGACTGTGGGACATATTAATAGAGTTTTAACTTCTTGGGCTACTAGCCGATATTATCCAATGGATCAATTATCAATATCATAAATGAATTTGAAAAGTACGACTCGAGTGGGGAAAAAAAACAATAATCTCTAACACATAAGTTAACTTCAATAAATAGGAAGTACTACTAAAATTCATAATTTTTTGTAATTTCTAAATAAATCTATTCAATAGTAATAAAGAGATTGTTCAAATATTTTTCTAGTAAAAATAAATATTCTTAACATTTCTCAATCAATTCTTATGTGATTATCTCTTGTATCTCTTATCATTATCTATGTTGTTCATGTCTTAAGTCATCCACGCCAGCCACACGCACACATGAAGACAACACTCAGAAATTCCCAAGTCAAGGTTCTCTTGTTTGCTTCCAACTACAAGTCCGCTTAGTTGTCTCACCCCTCGTTTTATGAACAACTAGATAAAATATGATGAAAACAACTTTGGTTTCTACACTAATAAACTATAATGAGCTAAACAAAATTTAAAACATATATATAGTACTAGTAGTTCATATTAGCTTTGTAATGAGCTGCAATAGAACACAAAAATTCCAAGAAAATAATCATTCATTTGGGTAAATATAGTTGAGTTTAATTTCATATGTTGTCATTTGTAATTACACACTGAACTAATTTAAAATCTTCTTAAATATATGTTTTTAAAATCATTATTATAAAAAATCAATAATCTTATTGCATCTGGTTATTTATGATAAGTTCACTGATTTTTATAATAATTATGATAATGATATTTATAATCCTACCGTGAAATCTTATCATTCTTTGTATTTATAATCCTAAAGCCACCCATATTTTATTGAGGTTGTAATTTTCAAACATTGACCAGCTCCCTTGCTCTGGAATATCTTCAAAATGAATTCAGAATATGCTACATGGAGGAGCCCACAGGTAAAATAAAGTTGTAAATATTGTCATTGTAGCTTTACATTGACATGGACACACATACTAACCTCAAAAGCCCAAGGGACCCTTTTATTGAATATTGAAAAATGATAATCTCTGGTTTTATATCAATAGGTAACCTATCTCCTAAGTCCTATCCCTGTTTTCCACCTTGTACCCTCTCACATCACTGTCCTATCTTCTTTAGCTTTTGTGATGAAACATAGACGGATGCAAAGGCTCAACCTCAATTCAAGCCAGGGTGGACCATTATACATGTTCTTTGCCATCCATTATATGGCATCAATCCTGATGGAGACATGGCATGGGTGCATTAATTGAAGAATTAATGATACAATATGTTTGGTGGGGTTGTAGTCAAATAACACAAATACACTGTGTATTTGTGTTATTTGACTACAGTTGGGAGTTGAAATGAGGAGTTTTCAAAGAACAAGTTAGGTCAGATTCAACATCAAATAAAACTCTAAATGATTATATTCAATAAAGTTGAACCTGATGAAATTTGTTAAGAAATTTTTAAATAACTCAATATAAATAAATTATAATTATTAAAATTAGATCAGATAAACTAATTTGATTGAAAAATGATCAAAAAATCAATCCGAAATACTCTTTCTTAAATAAAATTTGTTTACAAAATAAGCTTTTAAAATTCACTTTCAAGTACTTTTTATTTGAAGCAATCCTGCTTGAATAATAAAAAATTATTATGAGTAATAAAACTTTTTTTCTCAGTATTTAATAAATTACATATTTAATATTGAAATTAAAGATATTAGGTTAGTTGATTCACATATCCAATAATACTTTTCCAAGTTACTTTATTATTAAAATATTATTATTTATTTATTCATCTCTTTGTCAAAAAGAAAGCACAGTGAAAAAAGAAAACATAGTTTATTCAATTAAAAGTTAAAACGCGAGAAACAAATTAAGGTGCATGTAGCTATAAAATGTAAAGTTGAACACTAAAAATTTGGAAATTATAAACATATTTTTAAAAATAATAATTAAAAAAACTGTATCAATGTGGATAAAAACTTGAAAACGATTTTTAAAAAATATATAAAAACAAATACTTTTATTGGAGTCTCAACTACATTTATCATCCTTAATTAAGTGGTCATTCACTTTTGGACATTTTTTGGCTCGGCATTCTATTTGGGGGTTGTTGTTTTTGTAGTCAAAGAAATGGTAGTTGGTATAGGTATTACTGTTTGCCGTCGTTGTTGTTACTTTCCTTCATCAACACCACCATTTACTCTGTTGCTGTGGGGAAGCAAATCGTTTGTTGTAAAGTAAGAGCAGTCATAGCATATCTTAATTGAATAAATAAAATACTAATCGTAGATGATGCTTTCCTTCTTCTAACCCAAAGAAAAGTAACAGCAATAATTATCAGCATAATTAAATTTTGATTCATGCATGTTACTGACATACTCAACATTTTTTTAATAATGAAATATAATATGTTTAAATAATATTATCATTAAAATTATTAACTAAATTAAATAATATATTTTCTAAAGCCATTAAACGAATGAACTACTTAGCTAAAAATAGAATTAAACTTTCAAAATTGAACAAAATAAAAAGACACATCTTCATAAACTACTAGAAAAATAAATCTCCAACATCGCAAAAGTATACATTTTATAAAAAGGCTCTCATACTATCTTTTTTTTAAGAGAGGGTTTTTTTTTTTCACATAAGAAAATTTTGTTTTAATTGAATATGATCATTATAAATACTTTTTTTTAATTATTTAACATAATTATATACTTAAAATTTGACTTTAAGATTATTGAATTAGTTAGAATAATCTGATACTAGTTTACCCATACTAAGAAGTAGTAAACTAAAATATTTTAAAGATTTAAAATGATATTTTACTATGGCTTAATATATAACATTGTAGAGAAAGCTATGAGTCTTATAACTGGACTTTAATAAGCTAGAAATGCTAAATTAAAACAGTATCATAAGAGGATTTTCACTTCAATTCATTGTTTCATATTGAGTGAGTTGTTTTAATTGCTGACGAATAAAAAAGAAAATTTGAACGATTTGCTTCAGATTGAATTATCCATATATATTAAATTCAATGGTCCACGCTGCCAGGCAAACAAACAACTAATTACGAATGGAATGAAACACAGCAATGTCTTTCCCCTGATGCAGCCGCAACACAGACCAATTCTTAGTCAATATTCAATTCAATCAATGTGTTTGGAACTACCAACTCAGCATATATGGCACATTCTTAAATAATGAGTTTAAATAAAAAACAATAACTTTTTTTATTTATTTAAAACAATAGTTTGGTGGGATTAGTTTTTCAAACAATGGTATTTTATTAGTGGCGGCTAAAGGTAGAGGAAAAACATATGAAGCAATGTGAAAAAGAAGAAATGGAGAAGGTCACCAAAAACGAAAACATTTTTGCGTGGACTGTTCTCAACTGTGATTAAATTAAGGATATTATAGCCATGTAGATTTCATATAAGCTATATCCATTAAGTTGACAGAAGTGAAATCGAATTAATTAAGAGGGTTAAAAAGAATTAAAAATAAAAAAAAAAGACGTAACCAAAATTTAAATCGAAGTACAAAAATTATATATATATATATATATATATATATATATATATATATATATATATATAGACACACACATATGCATTGATTTTATCTCACGTTTAAATTTATTTTACTATTTGAGATAAGAGTCTAAAATAGTACTCCTCGACTATTGGATAATTGCCTCAATGTTTCAAATGTACTAATTAAGGAAAAACTAATCTACCCTTTAAATATTTATAATTATATATTTTGATAAATAAATATAATAATCAACAAATCATTACTTTAAATAAATACTTTATACTAATATCATAAAAAAATCGAGAAACATTTTTTATACATATTTTTACTTTAAATTCTTGATCTAATTAAGATATTGGTTATTAGCATTTAGCACTTAACTATTGCAAAAATAGATAATTATTTCAGACGTAGTGGCATTCTCATCTATCCATCCGTAGAGATTAAGCCGGAAAACACGAGTCAATGTAAGGCCATATCACACGTGGGTCCACACCTCACTCGTGTCCAAATTTTTCGCGTTATTTTATTTATTTATTATCAGACATTTTAAATATTTAATTTAAGTGATAATAACAAAGACTCTTTCTTTCTTTCACTCTCTTGCACAAAGAAAGTCCAACTAATTCAACAACCAACCCTGAAACTTCACAGAATCAGTTAAACACCCCTGTAAAACGGTAAATGACAGAATCTCCACCAAACCTTCTACGCACTCTCTCTCTGTTTCGTTGTAAAGAAGAGTGTTGAAGCTTTTCCTTTTCTTCTTCCTCTGTCTTGTCTTCAACCTCGTTTTCTTTTCTTCTTCGTCTTCTATCACCGATTCCAATTCGCTAATCTTTCTTCTTCTTCCTTTTTTATTGATCCTCTCTGCGATCACGAATTTTCTCATTTTCTCCATTTCCTCGGCGATCAAACGGAGGAGAAGAACGCAGTTCTGAAAACGATTGGAAAATGCTGGGAACTGCACTGCAATTCGGCGGCGTTCGCGGCGAGGATCGGTTCTACATTCCGGTGAAGGCGAGGAAGAACCAGAATCAGCGCAAACAGAGTCACAGAGCCAAGAACAACGAACCTGAAAACGCGGATTTAGCTTCCAACAACAAAGTCGATGTATCTGAAAATAGCAATAACAATAGCAACAGCAAAAGCAATAGCGATAGCAATCCCAACCAATCTCTGAAACCAACTCTTTCTCCGTCCGTAGAGTCTGTCAGTAACATCGATAGGTTCTTGGAGTTCACAACACCGTCAGTTCCTGCTCAGTATTTCTCCAAAGTTGATCTCCAATTCTCAATTCATATCTTTATTTATTTTTCTTTGGAATTTGATTTTGCTCTTGAAATGTTGAAACAGTTATTGTTATTGCAAATGCTTTTTGCTTTGATAGTTATATTCTCAGAATTGTTGTTGTTATGATTGTAGACAACGATGAGAGGATGGAAGTTTTGCGATGTGGAGTATCAGTCTTACTTTGCACTGAGTGATCTGTGGGAGTCTTTTAAGGAGTGGAGTGCGTATGGAGCTGGAGTGCCTTTGGTGCTTGATCAAAGTGATTCTGTTGTTCAGTATTATGTTCCCTATTTGTCAGCTATTCAACTCTATGCTCACTGTGCCGAGAAGTCAAGTGCAAAGCCAAGGTATTGCTATTTTATGTGCATATTAGAATTTTGGTAACTTTAAGACAATACTAACCACCGGAAACATGGATGCAGCTCTTTTACTCTCTCTAACCACTCACGTTTGTCGATAAAAATAATGCGTATGTAATCAATTGATGCCAGGTGTTAAACTTTTTACTCTTATACAGAGGCTTAGGGGACGTCTGATTTGAGAAAATGTTTTATATTTTCATTTTCAATGTTTTAAGATTTAGAAAATGTGGTTTGGTTGTAACTTTCTGTTTTCTATTTTCAGAAAATGAAAATTTGAAAATGTATTCAGTTTAACTATTTTCTTTTTGAGTTCGTGATTTGGCTCTCTCAACACAACCTCTAAAATTTGCAGATGTTTTCTATAATAATTCTCTCAAAAAATTTGTTGTTTTTCCCGAGTACTGTATGGTTTGTGTGGCTGAACTAAAATCAAGAGTAATATTGATCTTGCCTCCAAGATGTCAAATGGCCTCTTCCATGTAGAGTGCAAATGCAGAGTGTGCATATGGTGATGGAACATTTGTTCAGTTGCTTTCATAACTTTATTTTGGTTCTGAATCAAAATCAACTTAGCAGACAAGGGAAGCGAAAAACTACCCTGTTCTTCCGTGTCAATAACTCTGATCTCTCCCCACAGTTAAGCCTCTTCAACCCATCCTTGCCCCTTAGACCATAGGTGCTGTCAGCTTCGCCCTCAACATTTCCCACTGTTAGAAATTCCTTAGTCATCAACACCCACATCACAAGATACATGCGTTATCAACTTGATCGCGCAAAGAAAAGGAAAGAGAATCAGAGATGGCACAAGATACATTTCAATGTTATTACAAGTTTGCCACCGCATTGTCACTGAGAACAGAAAACAACATTTTTGTCTTTCAGATTTGGGCTTATATTTAGAAACATTATCAAATGAAATGTTTCCTGACTTTCAACTAAACATATTTTCAGTTATATTTTGCATTTTCTTTGAAAATGAACATAGACGGTGAAAGTAAACTGCCTCTAACATTGACTCGTTAATTCTGTCACATGACTTCCTTTTCCCTTCTTATACCGGTGTTTCTTAACTCTTGATGGTGAATTTTTTCTTCAAGATCCTTGCTTTCATGATGTGTTTGTAAGTTATCGTAACCTAGCTAACTTGAATAAGCCACAAATTCCTTCAGAGGATTGTCGTAGAACAGAATTGTACTCATATTTACTATCTTCTATTTCTTCTTTAGGTCATGTTGCATCAATGGACCAAAATAATTTTATGTCAGGTATATTGGTTAAATGGATTTTATGTCGTATTGAATGTGTTTTCTGGGTTCTGGTTGAAAGGCAACAGGAAAAATTTGAGAAGTAAATGAATTAGAAATACAATTATACAAGTGTGGTTTTTAGCCATGATTTTGGTCTCCTTGATTTTTAATTATAACATTTGGTCCCCCTAGTTTATAAATTGGCGATTTTGGTCCTCTTAATAGATTATTAACTATTAATTATGATTATTAGAGATATTGAATTAATTATAAATTAAATAAAATTATTAATCATTAAAAAATTAATAAAAGACTATTAATCCTACACTTTAAACCACTTTTGCTGGAAAGTGTATGAAACGGTGCTTTAAACTTTAAAGTACTGATTTTGTTGAAGCTACACCTTCATGAAGTGACGCCATGCTTTTACTTTTAGAATTTAGACTATTTTGTTAGAATTTGGACAAAATTGCCAAGGTTACTGGGCTGTCTGCATGTAGCAATTTTTTTAATAGTCATTGATCCTGCACATTTTTATGTTCAAATTTTCAAGTTATTGCACATGAGGATCATCTTTTGCTTATTTTTATGTGCTTGTTTTTGTTTCACTTCTTTTTTAGTGAATTATTTGGTGTCCAAGCTGTTAATGAAAGGCCAGTTTCTGTTTGTAATGGAGTCATATTTATATGCAGCATTTTTGTTGGGTTATAACATTAGCAAGTTTCCTTTTTAATTAAATTTGATAGCTTCAAGTGAAAGTATTCAGTGGCACTAATCATTAATTGATAAGTTAACATGTTAAGTGGTTGGAGAGTCAACAATATTGTTTCTGTAATTGGTATTCAGAAATTGTGAAGCATTTCATGTTTTGATTTGTATATTAATTGTTTAGACCTGGTTGAAATAAACAGGCTGTCAACTGAAAGAGAGAACAAAATGTTTGTGAGGGGTGTAAGGTAATTGGAAACACAGTATTTGAGACTATGGAGAGTCCTCCTCTTATTTATGATATGGTGTTTATCTGATCGATATTTATGGTGATTCCTTGGATTGCCTCACGGATCTCTTTTCTATTGAGCTTGGTAGAAGTGAAAACAGGATAAATAGAACTAGAAGAGTACAGATGAGTTATATATCTAGATGTGTGCTTTGTCTGATATCTAATCAAATCTCACTTCCTCCTCTTCATCCTTCCATTTTCCACCCTTACCAAGCACACCGTAAAATTTGAAAATGTAAATTTATTTTTTCAATTTGGTCCTTGTATATTATCAATTTTGACCTTTGATGGATTAATTATTCATTTTGGATCTCAATATATTGGATATATTTTTATTTTTATTTATGCTCTCTCTTGCTCTCTGGTTACTGCTTCTTGTATGTAGTCAATATAATATGTAATATTAAATATGTAAAATTTACTTTTCTTTTTTTGTAATTTATTAACTTACTGTCCTACTTCTCTGTAATTATAACTTACAAGTGTTATAAGTGTTATGGAAGTGTTTGCTATTGTTTTTTAGCTTGTAACCAATCAGATATGAATTTATTATGCCATTAGGTACACCAGTGAAGAAAGTGAGGGTGATTACTACAGAGATTCATGTAGTGAAGGAAGTAGTGATTATGAATATGGAAAGAGGACTGAATTTATGACACAAAGAAGTAGTCAGCATCTAACAGGTGGTGTGTCACTGAAAATGAACACACAATCTATACATGATAAATGCAGTACAGTACAAGAAGGATTTTCAAGTGATGATAGTGAAACTGGGAATCCTCAAGATCTACTATTCGAGTATTTTGAACAAGATCCTCCTTATAGTCGTGAACCATTGGCTGACAAGGCAATTACTGATCCTTAGTTAATGTTTTGCTTATTTATCCATAATATGATCTGTCTATCTTATACTTTATAATATTTTGACAGATACAAGATCTTGCACGCCACTATCCTGCCATTAAGTCGTTGAGAAGCTGTGATTTATTACCAGTCAGTTGGGTGTCTGTGGCATGGTAATCTAATGCATCACTTATCCCCCCCTTTCCTTTTTGTTTTGAATAGACTTCGCAAGATTAACTTTATGTAATTTTTTAATACTTCTTTTTTTTCTGTTAACATATTTTATTGTCATGTTCTAGGTATCCTATATATCGAATACCCACAGGTCCAACTTTAAAAGATTTAGATGGGTGCTTTCTAACGTACCATACACTCCATACACCCTTGACAGGTAATTATGGAACTTCATTACACTCATTTCTCTGTCTCAAAAGGACCAATTCAATGATGCTTTGCATAATTAAGGGATTGAATTGATGACAAATATTTTTTTGAGGACTAAACTGATGATGTTTGTATTTTTGGAGGACAAAAATAGGGCTTTACTCTTTACTGTTTCCCCTATTCCATTTTTGTCAACTGATATGAAAGATGGGCATCTGCTCCACTAGCATGAACTCAATGAACTCCATGTTTTTTTCACTTGACTCTTAACTCTTACAAGTAATAAGTGCTATGTGTGTGTTATGAGCTCAGGAAAGAGAAATAAGAAATTTATAAAATCTAACAAAGCAATTGAACAGTTTTTAATAAAAAAAATCAAGAATAGGAGAACAAATACTCCTCCAAGTGTTTCCCCTTTTCTTACAAACTTTCTAATTGTGTGAATGAATATTTCTCCTTTTTTTCATTTGCAATTTGAAATTGACCATCACCACCACTACCAAGCCTTTTTCCTACTAAATGGAGTCAGCTACATGGATCAAATAATGTCATAATACTTTATTGTAAATCATTTCTTTAGTTTAGTAAATCCTTTTTAATGGTTTCACCTATAGTTTTTTTAATCTGTCTCTACCTCTAGCGATAGGGCTACCCTCCATCTGTTCTATTCTTCTTAGTGGGGCTTCTACAAATCTCCACACATGCCAAAATCACAGGTGATATTAAATTCTACTGGGTTTTTCTATACAATAGTTACCACCCCAACTTCCTCTCTAATGCATTCATTCCCTTTCTTATTTTGTCTAGTATGTCCACTCACCCAATGCAACATTCTCATCTCTGTTATGGTCAACACTCAAATTCTTTGCTACATCACAGGTCTTGTAGCTGCACGGTAAAATTTTAACTTAAGCTTGAATGGTACCTTTTAGTCATACATAACACTAGAGACACTTTATTTCATCCACCCTACTTGAATCCTATGGTTTACTTCACCCTTTTATTTCTTTATCATTTTTGTATGATGAACTCAAGATACAGTACGCTCTCCAATTTTCACCTTTGAGCTAGGGTTTATGCATCTGTTGCTAAACTTACATTCTACATACTCCTTACTTCTACTTAAACCCAAAACCATGTGTTTCCAAATTTATCTTCCAATCTCTAACCTCCCACCCCATTTATTACCTCTTGACTCTCTAGGACTATATTATTATTATCTATTAAAAATAAACTTCGTGGTCTCAACTCTTGGACATGCTCAATAAGCGCATTTGTTTTCTCACTTGTTGTGACCCACTTGTACACATGAAAGTTTTTTTTTATTCCTCTAATATTGTTCCATCAATCATTGTGGCAACTATTATGCTTCCATCGTCAACCTGCCTAGCACAAAACCAAGTAGAATTTTAGTATCGTGTTGTCTTAATTTCTTAAGAGAGGTAGAGGTAGATCGAAACTTACCTGGGGAAAGGTAATTAAACAAGACTTAATGGAGTGGGATATAGATTGGTGGATGGAATGGAGAAAAACTATAAGCTTGGTGGAGACTTAGACCCATTATTATCTCTAAGTTCCAGATGGTCCCTTTTTAGTTTTTTTCCTCTTCATTTCTCCCTCCTTCTTTCACCCTTCTTTTCTTTTCTTTTATCTTATTTTCTTTCCTTTTGTCTTATTTCCCTTTTTTCTTCCCCTCTCCCTTCCTTCTTTTTTTTTTTTTTTTTCAACTTCTTCATATCTATCATTGGGTTCATCTGCCACCAACCCCAATTAACTTAGGTTAAAAGTGTTGTTGATGTTGTTGATGATGTCTTAATTTCTTAATCTTTTCTCAATTATTGTTATTACGTTCTGTTTGAAATTGACTAATATGGTAAAACAGAAACTGATTCTTAATCTTATGGTGCATTACTCAACTTGCTGGTTGATGTTATCTCAGCTTATATGCGACAACATTGCTTTCTTCCAAAAACGTGAAATGTAATTGTTAGATCACTTTGATGCAATACTGACTAAATTATATTCAAAACATTTCTTTTGATTTTGCAGGAAGTGGTCGTACTCATGCTCCAACACTGGTTTATTCCAGTGAGATGGATGGTGTACCAAAGATTTCTATACCTACTTTTGCAATGGCTTCCTATAAGTTAAAGGGGTCTATTTGGATGAAAAAAGGAGTTAGTGAATCTCAACAAGTCGGTTCCCTTTTGCAGGCTGCCGATAACTGGTTAAGGCTAGTTCAGGTTAATCATCCGGATTTTCAGTTCTTTAAATCACATGGCACATACCATAGATGAACTGCATAAGACGACATGTCTTTCCTGCTTTTGGCTAAAACTGAGCCTTAATTTCTGTGTTCATTGCTTGGTGCAAACTTGATAATAGTCCATCCATCTGTAGAGATTGTGATGGGGCGATGACTGCCTAATTGTGGATTCTTGTGATATGCCTAAGCAGCACAAAAAGATGAAGCCAATATGGAGCAATGAATTCATAGAGATTGCTAAAGTGAAAAAGAAAAAGAAAAAAAAAATTTATAAGGAGGAAAAACTATCAGATAATTGGAGGGTCCTAATGAAATGGGATAAAAACTAAGTATAAAACCACAGTGGAGTATGACAAACAAGTTCACAGGAAGGATACGTGGGGATTAAGCCAGACTGTGCGAGCATTTTCGGTTCAATAATGGTTGAGATCCCTTTAATTTCTAGAGATAAATATTTCCAGATGTTGTGATTTAGAAGAAAAATAGGTGAAATACCGAGACTTTGCCGTGTTGCGTGGCCCAATGTTGGTACTATATCTGATGAACATGTTGCTCTGGTGAGGAGAGATAGTAGTGTAAGTGTACAATATTTTGCTGTATTAAAATAAGTTTTACATTCTTACGATGTTTAAACTTGTTCTTCTGCTATTAGAGATGTTCCTAATTAGCTCGATGATGGTGGAATACTCTGTAGAGAACGTATGATATAAATCGTGTAGTTTTCGCAGTAATAAATCTAGACTACTTGTGTTGAGAAAACAGTGTGAAAATTATTTTTCGGATTCCTTGCAACAGTGGAGTATTTGGAATCATAAATGATCAATTGGCCACACAAAGAGTTATACAGCATGCCTCTTGCCATACCCATTTTGCTTCCATCTAGTAGAATTGTGTATTTCATGCATAAAAGTAGAGCTTTCGGAATTCAATGCAATGAGGTGTATGGTATTTAACTTGGTGCAACCAATAGTTTGGAATTCTCAAACCATGGTTTTGGACTATACAAGAGACAAACTTTTGCTCAAATTGTAGTTTGGGACTTTCAAAACTTGAAACCAAACGTGTTATATATGAAGGCTATATGCTTGAATTAGTAAGAGATGATGGAACGAAGTGGGATGAAATGAAATTTTAATATCGTTGAATTAGAGTAAAATGGAATGGATTTCGTTCCATCTATCCAAAATTTTAATTTATATATCCTCTCAATTTGGAGGTCTCGGTATGGAGTCAAAATAAGTTTTCATTTGCTACACAATGGAGTGACTTGCATTACATTCCACTTTATTTCATTCCATTTTTATTAAGTTGACAAAATTAGTTAAAAAGTTAATTGAAAGATAAAAAGTTGACTAAAAATTGGTAGTTGAAAACTAAAATACTAACTTATTAAATTATGAATGTTCGATAAAATTAATTATTGAAATAGTTGAAAAAATGTAAAATGAATATAAAATGATAAAATCATAATTTATTTAAAAATAGTAAACAAAAAATTTGATAGAAATATTAAGGATTAAAAGGAAAGCAAATATAAAAAAATAGAAGTTAGTATTTTAAAAAATTTTACTTTAATCAATGTTTCAAAAAATGTTAAAAGTTACTAAAAAAAATATTTATGGAACAATCAAATAAATTTTTCAGCTAATAAAAAAAGTTAAAAAATAATTAAAATATCTTGTATAACATAGTCTACATACTTAAATTTCAATAACGTCATAATTTATATATCACAAAGTTAGCCTCTTATTTTTTTAACTCTGTTAAGTCAATCTATTTTTTAAAAAAAATAATTAACAAATTTGGTCTCCCGTCGATTTTCTTATATCTAAGACCCTCAGATTCTTATTTTCTATTCAGAATGTTTGCATATTGAATTCAGAGAACTCGTCAACTAAAAGTCTAAAACATCAAATTTCATCTAAAATAAAGGATCTCAAAATTTTCCTTTCCTTAATTTCACATCTTATAAACTCTTTCAAATTTTATCTTCAACTAAGTTTCTTATTTCTAAACATTTAAAATTATTCCATACCTCAATTCCATCATCTACCTGTTAATATTTTAATAAATAATACAAATAATTTGAGAGTTTTAAGTGAAACAAAATGGATGAGGAAACTGAATTTGCTTAATTTTCGAAATAGAATAACTTAATTAGCTGGAAAAAAATCGTACGATCAAAATCGCACACAGCTTAAATTGTAGAAACCAAAAGTTCAATAATTAAACCTATTTTTTAAAGTTTGCTGTGTTTCCATGTTCATATCATATTATTACATATGTCATATATATATATATATATATATATATATATATATATATATATATATATATATATATATATATATATCATATGCGGTTCCTAGCTTTTAGCAAGTAGGAACTAGTTATTCCCCAATCATAAAAAAAAGTAGGAACTAGTTACTATTTGGTGCAAGACCTCGAAGGCAGTTTCTTTTACAGAAAAGGGTGAGGAATCGAATAAGTTAAATACATAGCAATTGTGGTGCTTAAAAAAAAAAATAGCAATTGTGGATAAGTATTGGCTACTCATTCCGGACAAGAAATCTTCACGTATGGTTGTATTGTAACCACAGTTTCTCACATTAATTAGGCAATTTTTAACCAACTTGTCCATTGATGCTTGTGTTGGCATAATTATCTTTTACATCTGCACATAATTTAATAAAGATGTCAAAGTTAATGAAGTTAGCATGCATACAAAAAGTCATTACATGTCACATAAGCAAGATTAAGGCTGATTCCACGCTCAAAAGAACGAATGATTGTCATAGCGTGACAAGAATATACTATTTAATTTGATTCATCGGAGTATATAGAACTTTTTTTACGGACACAAGTTGGTTTTATATCTCTAGCATGCCTTGTCATGCAAGAACCCTTTTGTGCTTGAAAGATGGACTAGCACAGTCTCACACTCTCACTCTACATTGCGTTGAAATTCAATGGAATTTGAAGAATAGGGCTAGCAAAGATCAACCTATAGACCACTTGGGCATAGAAGCTTTAATTCTCCTTGAAGTTATTGTTATTAGGTGAAGTGTTGAAAGTTACTGTTTTAAATCTCCAACCAAGCATAAGCCTTAAAAAGCTTCCTTTAAGGTGTAAATCATTGTTGTTTATCGTGTGAATCTTACACCAGAAATCACCTAGCATATATTAGCAACTATGCTGGATTATCTGGAGTCATATTGTGCAAGAAAATCACAACTTACTAAGCAAGGTTGTCCCAGTGAAGGAATCCACCATGTCCCCTAGCGTTTGTGAACTTATAAGTGGCACCAGAAACTGTTCAAGAGAAATACCCTAGTGTCATCAGATTGCAAAGACATCAATCAAACCTACATCAAAACCTAAAATTTATATCGATATAGGCAGTGTGTACCTTCATAGCCTTCAAGAACTGGATCATCTGACAACAGAAGTGGTGTGTCTAAGTCAATGAACCTACAAAAAAGTTTGCAATATTTAAATGCATTAATAAAATGGAATGTGAACAAATATGAAGTTATAAAAACTGGAAAATAGCTAAAAAAAATTCAAACATAAATGGTTCTTACTTAAAACAGCCAAGGCCAGCAGCAAGTTGGCCAGCAAAACCCATAGCAAGTCTAGTCTCAACCATACCACCAATCATCAAATCTAAACCTGCTACTTTTGCCTTTTCAATAATTTCAAGGGCACCCATAACCCCAACTTTGGCAAGCTTTATGTTAATGACATCTAAAACATTCCCTTCCACAATTTTGTAAACATCAACTATGCTTCTGCAACTCTCATCAGCTACAACAGATACTCCATATCTCTCTCTTGCTATATTACCGACATACCGAAGACCATCCCAATCATCTCTATGAACTGGTTGCTCAAATAGAACAGGAGTCAACCCCATATCTGTAATAGAAAACAAATCTAAGTTCAACGATAAATTGCCTAATATATTGCAATAAAGTTTCATGAGCATATTGGTGCACGTGTTTGTACATTTTCTTGCATGGCAAGACAATGACAATTATTTGGATGGAGAAAAAGTCTAACTATATATGTAGAGCTTTTAACCATGTAGTTTCTCAAGAACTTCCACTGCTTCCTCAGAGTTATACCCCTCATTAGCATCAAGAATATACTGACACTGAGGGTGTGCAACACGTATAGCTTGAAGCACTTCTATATCTGCATTCAGATTCTTGCCCACTTTCAGCTTTAAAGTCTTAAATCCTTCTTTATAGTACTTAGAAGCCAATTCAGCTGCTTCAGCTGGAGAAACAATTGGGATCTGCACATATAAGCTGGCTTAGATTTCTTTCTGGCAGATAGTTTTTTTCTTATACTTTTGTAAAATTATTTTCATCATAAGCACTTTCTTTGAGATTAAATAAGAACTTAACTGTAACATCAGTGGTTATGGTATTTGAAGCCCCACCAAAAAGCCTCCACAATGGCACACGAATACTATTTGCAACAGCATCAATTATTGCCATCTCCATCCCAGCCCTAACCTTCAATTACACAGAGGGGACCCCACGAGAATGGAAAAAGTTTTACTGCCACATTTATTAAGAAATCCTTCAAAGTCTAGAGATAAAAAAAGCATGTGCTATGATTTACTACCTTATTCATACATTAATTAGTTGTTCTTTGAAGAGTAAGAAAATAGTACATAAATTAACACGAATTTCTGATGAAACCTTTTCAACTTCAGAAGCCAAACTGAAAAATCTCAGGTTGCTTCTCCATCAAAAAGTAACAACTAATTTCTTAAAATAAAATAAAGATGGGGAAAAGAGGTTGAATGCTATGTAGGGAAAATGGCAAATAGTTACTGATGTCAATTTAGTTTTATAAATATTGAAGGGTAATGTGAAGGAGATATTAGAAAGAAAAAGCATGAGCAAGGTCTGCAATTGTGTATCTCAGTGTCCATATCAGTCTCCATTTGCTTCAAATATTCTGCCACTTGTCCCCTTACCCCACCTTTTACATTATAATAAAGTATCTACTTATATCTTTGTGCTTCTAGACTTGCAAAGCCATTATAATAAAGGATTTACTTATATGTTGAAAAACTCTTTTAGCATGGAAAGGACTGTATCGGCAGATCTGATGTACAAGAACTCAATGTATGTATTTAATGCCAGTATTCAACTAAACCACTAGATGAAGTACTCATTTACATACACAAGCCCCTCGCTTTCAACTCCACATATAATACTCCAGAATGACCGACTCACATTCAAGACCTCATTTATTTCAGGCTGTCATTATTACTCATTCTAGCAAATGAAGCTAAATAAACTTGTGATGCACAGTAATGCTCTTCTATGACATTTCTCCTTTACGTAATCAAAAAATGATATGCATATACGGGTATAATGTAACCACTGAGAATCACACACCCTTGTCAAACCATGTATCATGTATGCCATACAATACTCAGTAATAGAAAGATTTAAAATTGTTGGAATATAAGTGTGAGTTAAAATCTCATATCGGATGGAAATAGACAAGTTGAACACCGTATAAGTGAGGAGAAGACCCATAAACTTGAGCCTTAAGGTTTTTTGTTAAGGTGTGGTGTCTAATTCACTTATATGATTACTCGTGTAAATCTTCCCAATATTTACACCCTTCGATTTCCCAACAAAGATCTAGATCCTTTATTCTTTTTCCCCTTTCCTCTCTTTATATTGTAAGATTATGCTTTATCTTTCTTTTTTGGTAAAGAGAAAAGGCATCAATCTGAGTAGAGAGTATGATCATTACAAAGAGAGGATTAAGAAAATACTATTTTCCCTTCTTTCTCTTGAATTATCTTAATATTTATTCCAGAACAGAAAAAGCTAACAACTTTTAAGTAACGAGGATGTAACTAAGTATTTTCATAAAACCAAGCAAATTAAAGAATCAAACTTAAAGATACACAAAGGGAAAACTCAAGCCAGTAAATATTACAAAATACAATCCAAGATTCTATGTTGAAACTTTCTCAAAATCTGTAACTCCTTTCATGTGTCCTTAGTTACCAAGTAGAAAACTAAAGCTGATATTCAAAATTCAAGGAATTTGTATAGTAAAAGGGTCAAAAAGACCATGTCAATTTCAAAAGCATAACAAGTGAGAGAAACATTAGAGGATTAGAATGATTAACAACACCACAAACACTAGTAAAACATGAACTAAGATTGATCTCACTCACTGAAGCAAATTGATGCCCTGGAAGAATACCAGCAATCTCCCCCAACATGGAACCCAAAGTGAGTGCAGGACATCTCCTCAAGAAGGCACATGCCTCGGAAGCCTTGGCCATGGCAGTGGTCTGGTCCTCTGCAGTAACAAAAGGCAAAATTGGTGCCTCGCCCCACCCCACAGCACCATTGCTCAACTCAACCCTTATGGCCACGTTCTCCACCTTGTCCAATCTAGAGGTAGCAATGGTAAAAGGGGCTATTAAGGGCACATTCAGTGGCCTGTTCTCTGCTCTATGCACATCAACAGTGAATGTTTCCAACAAATTCTTGAATCCAAAGGTGATAGGAGCTGCTGTTGGTGTAGCAGAAGCCATGATCTTGATAAAAACACCAGACTTTTTGGCAAAGTGCCTTGTGAATGCGGTGGAATTGGAGTTTTTTGGATTGAGGGACAGTGACTTGATCATAGTTGAGTCCATTGGGTGTAGTGTTGTTCTGCAGTTTAGTGTTTGAGCCATGTTGGATCCTAGGACTGGCAGCATATGATTGGGTTGTTGTGAACAACTCTATGTTAATGTTTGATGCAATTTATAATTCTTTGATGCTAAGCTGGGAATTTCATTATTTAATTCTAACCAATTAAGGTGATTCATACCTGCTATGTTGTTGTCTTTTCTTCCTAAGTACTAACACACCACCAAACCTTTATGCTCTTTATTTTATAATGATTGATTTTTGAATAATTTGTGAAAATATAAAAAAATTACTACCATCTTTAGTTTTATCAAATTAAAATAATGAAGTAAAGGGAAATATTAGTGATGACATTCTCTTCCTAATATTTTTTTTTATGACAGGTTAAAATTTATTAATATTTTTTATTTTTATTTAATGATTTTTTCTGATTTATATTAAATAAAAAACAAAACTTATTAAAGTATGAGAATGCCTTTAGCATTCCTCAGTAGATACTACATAATGTATTGTAGTATTACAAAATAATGATAAGAAAACAAAAAAACTGACACGACAGTGTATTCTTCCATATTAAACGAAAATAAATTTAGGTAAATGTTGGTTGTAAATACTATTAAATTCTTATACCAT
>PYAF01005706.1:89954-102130 GCA_007407185.1 Glycine tomentella
AAAATATAAATTGTTGAGAATTAAAGAAAAATTAAAATCTTAACGTAAATAAAATATTTATAATTAATTAATAATTAAAGAAATTTAAATATATACACACACAATAATGAAAAACAATAATGAAAAGTATTCTGTTTAAAAATGTAAAATGAATTAGATACAGCCTGATTACGTTAAGTTTTTTTTAATATATAAATTGTTTATGGATTTTCCGTTTCTTCATTATTATAGTCTTACCTTCTTGTAAAAAAAAAATAATATTATAATCTTACCAACCTAAAGAATTGGTCCAATTAATGCTAGATGACTAGATTAATTTATCTCAAATAATTAATTAGAAAGAAAAAATATCAGTAAAAAAAAACACTTGTAAAAGTTACCTGTATTAACTATTTAAATACACCAACTTTTAAGTATATTTTGGTCTAGATAATTAATAACCCCAGACCAACACTGCAACGATTCTCGTCCGCCATCATTGATGACATTAACTTTTGATTAAGCAGTGAATAGAAATGAATCATATGAATTATTATATAAAACTTCCACAGTTGTGTCTCTTTGCAATGCCAAAAGGACACAGTGAAAACAGTCAGTGCCCCTGAAGCATAACACCCTTTACTTAATTTTGGCATTATCTTTCTCTTGTTCACTACATGTTGCGATTCACGTTTTTTCTTCTAAAATCATGATAAAATACTATTTTAAGTAAATATTTACGTACGTGCTAGTCTTCCATATATTGAGGAATTAATTTTGACTCAAAAATTAATTTCAAATTGAAATAAACTTAGGTAATGTGTGTATTAGATTAAAAATTTCATGTAAGGTTTTACTATTACCATGCTTTAAAAATAAAAGCATCACAATATAAATTACTTTATTTCAAAATTATTTTCATTCAACATCAATTTTGTAAAAGAGAGTTGAGTTTTTTTTTTAAATAAGAGTTTTGAGTTCTTATTTTTATTGCTAATTAATTTATTAACCTTGGTTAAATAGAGTACTTTATTAGCATATGTTAAAAAAATATTAGTAAGTTTATATAATTGGAGTGGAGTGCAATTTTTAAATATGTTTAAAGTTTAATGTCATAAATAAACCTCAAGATAATATATAGTATGTAATTTCCTTTTACTTTTTAATTAATACTCCATCTATATAATTTTTTCCACTAATACTACCTTCAACCCAACCTACATCCCTCTTAATCTAGAAAGGTAATACAATTATCCACGCATTGGGCAATAAGGTGAATAATTATTGCTTTATAATGAAAGCACTGAATCAGTTGTAGCCTCCCCAAGTCCACAGGCACTTTAATTAAAATATGTACGCTTGTATAAAAAATAAATAAATAATTTATAATTAGTATTATTAAAGTATTGATTAAGGAATTAAAATGAAAAATATTTTTATTGGAATACTAAAATTGTGTTGTCTATAAAATTTTTTATGTTTTCCGATAATTTTTATAATAATTGTTTTTTTTTATTTTTTAACCAATATTTTAAAAACAGTTAGAAAATACCCTAAAAAAAATTAAAATATGAATGATAACTTTTATGGATAAAACCTGAAACCTGAAAGTGACCACTGGGCACAATTTATAGTTAAAACTTGAAAGTGACCATTGGGCTGCCAAGATTTGTCTATGAGAATGAGAGTCCAAGTCTCAGTTTACAAACAAACTGGGGACCATCTTAGCTTCCACAATTTAATTTCACGACAAATACTGAATATTTTTTCTGTCTCGTATTGTTTACCTTTTTAAGGTAATAATATATACTTTATAAAAATATTAATTATATGAATTGTTATATTAAAATTATTTTCTTTATTAAAAGCATCATCACTAAAAGAGTTAGAATGTAATTATAAATTTACTCAGTCAATAAAAAATATTATTAGAAAAAGTAATTGATATTTTAATTTTTTTTCTTTCTAAAATAGTAATATTCTGAGACAAATTTAAGTAGGCATGTAATGAGAGAGAGATACCAACAAAGGTTAAATCTAGTCGAAGAAATTAGTTTTCTGTAATGTAATGAATTATGGTTGAATTTTTCTAAAAGATATGCTTATATTTAATATTTGATTGTATTTCACATATTATTATTTTCCAAGGAAAATATGAGAGGAGGTATTATCTTGAGCAAGAACTTGTTGAAATGGCTTATGAATAAATGGTAATTAACAAGTAGAACCCACCCTAGTTCCCTATCTGTACAAAGGGGATAATCAGTTTCCATTCATTTGCAAGACGTGAAAGCACTAACATCAAACTGTGCCATGAACTGGGCCTACCTTTACTTGGAAAAGAGGACAAATTGTGATGCTATGTATTGTAGAGAGGACCTACTTCAATCATTTCAGGTTTCACGATCCAAAATGTATGTGGCGCAAAGTCAAGGTTAGGTTAGCAAAACAAAAGTATGTTTGGACTAGAATAGAAATGGAGAGAATAAAAGAAATATAAGTTGTATTGATTAATAGAAATTAGAGGAAAAGAAATGAAGACAAATTTCTCTTTTTATTTGGATAAATCGAAGAGAGTAAAAATATATAAATAAATTATACAAAAATATTCCAAATTTTTTTAAAAAAACTTCATTTTTCATTATTTTTTTCTGAACATAAATCTATTTAGGCTTAATCTTTATAGTTTATACACTGTTATTGTATGATTTTTTCCATTATCAAAATATACAAATTAACAAAACAATTCATAATTGAATGCGAATGTTATATCTCTCTTAAATGTAATCAAATTAAATTTATTTATTGTTATAAAAAATATTTTTCAAGAAACAAAAAAAAAAGAAGATATTTCTCTCTCCCCCCATTTCATGTTTGGAAATAAAAAAATTTCCTTATAGATCCTATAAAAAAAAAAAATCCTACTTCTTATTTCTCTTCTCAAATAAAAAACGAAAAAACTAATATTTTTTTATCTAGATTTCCTCATTTCTATTTTCTTTAGTATGTTTTTTTTTTTTCGATTAAGACAATTTAACCCCATAAAATAGTCATCATTTCACATGCGGTTTTTTCTTTTTTGCTGAACTATCAATTCACATGCGATGTCACTTAATAAAAATGAAAAGATAACTTAATCTTTTATTATACTGTCATATGTAGTTGTAGATATATGGGTATGGAATAAATAAAACTTTTGAAGTCACTGAACATAAGTCAAGATGGCCGAGTTGGTCTAAGGCGCCAGTTTCAGGTACTGGTCCGAAAGGGCATGGGTTCGAATCCCATTCTTGACACAATATGTTTTGTTTCATGCAATTATACTTCATATTCAATTACATAGATACGGATATTCTATGTTTTGATGGTTGATTTTTTTGCCACTAACGATATCTGATCATGTAAGGTTTGATATTCTCTCTTTACCTCTTATAATTTTAGTCACATCTTTCGAATTCAAGCACTATGTTACATTTGAATTAATGAATGAATCTCAGCCTTAGAATGAGATTAAAGTAAAGCGATAAGGCTCGCTTTATGAATAAAATTTAACCCTTGGTGTCCACTGATTCTAGCCCACTGTGTAGGGTAAAATGGTAAAATGGATTTTATGTGGTGCTGGATGAAAGGAAAAGGGGGAAAAAATTGGCAGGTAAATGAATTAGAAGGACGCATATGCTTGTAGTCTTTATTACATGCTTCTCATAGATATAGGAATTGCATTGATCCTGCACATTTTTATGTACAAACTGCATTCGAGTTATTTTTTTAAGTGCCCGTAAGTTTGTTTCACTTCTTTGAGAGAACTATTTGATGTCCAAACTGTTAATGAAACACGGGTTACAACATTATAGTAAGTTGCTTTTGGAATTGGATTTTGACAGCTTCAAGCCAAAGTATTCAGTAGCACTAATCATTAATTGATGACTAGAGTGTTAAGGGTTGGAGAGTCACAAAAAATTTGTTTCTGCAATTGGTTACGGAAACTGTGCAAACTCTCGTTTTTATTTGTATTTTAATTATATTGGATATTATAGATTGAAAAAAAAAGAAAGGTGTCAGCTGGAAGAGTGAATAAAATGTCTGTGGGGTGTGGGGCAATTTAACACAGTATTTGAGAGTCCTCCTATTATGTTTGATTTAGTGCTTATGATGGATATTTTATATGATTCCTTGGTAGAAGTGAAAATACGAGAAATAGAATGGAACTAAAAGAGTGCAGATGTGATATATCTAGATGTGTGCTTTGTCTAATATCAAGTAAAATAGTCACTTCTTCGTTCCTTCATTTTTCACCCTTACCAAGCACACTTCAATTTTTTTGTTTTCAGTTATTGGTTTTATTTGGTCGTTGTATATAATCATTTTGTTTTGAATTTT
The DNA here is from genome assembly GCA_007407185.1 of Glycine tomentella. Taxonomy (NCBI): domain Eukaryota; kingdom Viridiplantae; phylum Streptophyta; class Magnoliopsida; order Fabales; family Fabaceae; genus Glycine; species Glycine tomentella. Next base: position 94,314 of record PYAF01005706.1, read on the forward strand.
GATGGACTAATGATTTATTTTGGACAACAATATGATCCAGACCAAAATGACTTGCTTGATGCTGTGTTGAAGAAGGGCCCAAAAGCACAAGCTAATCAGAAGGAGACCAATAATACCGGACTTCTGCTTCTTACACCATTCATTTTTTTACTACACCATTTTCATAACAGTGGAATTCCCAAAATATCCTTTGCTATTTTACACGTTTTGCTTCATACGGATCCACATAATTCATACGAATTGACGAATCCGTAAGTTTCTTATGGATTCTCCAATCCGTATGAGTTTCTTTTATATTTATGGATTGGGCAATCCGTAACCTTACAGATTGGACCAATCCGTAACCGGTTACGAATTTGTCAATCCGTAAGTTTTTTAATGTTGATACATATAACATTAAAAAATTTAATATTATATATATCAACATTAATTATTTTTTAACATAATTGATCTATTAATTCAGTTGGTTGAAGCATCATATTAATAACACAAAGGTAGCAGGTTCAAGACGCCATAGTACCGTTGTCACCAGGTGCATTCGTAACAAGACAGCACCTGTGAATTTGGGAGATTATCTTTAAGAATAGAAGGGGAGGAAAAAGTTAATAAAATGCTGTTACGCATGTGGTCCGTAGTCTATTAGTATATGTTCTATCTTTCTGTTATGCAATAGCCTATGCTAGTATGCCGAGTATGAGTTTGTTGCACTAGAATGAGGGGTACTGAGATATATGTAATGAATTTGTTGAGAAGGAAGATATGAAAAAGAATATTATCAGATCTGAATTCTCTCCCTTAACCTCCCTTAAACCCTTGGAGTTACTCCTACTCGAAAGGAAATTATCCCCTCTTATCACAATATATTGAATTTTTTTAACTTATTCTGTGTGGCTAATGCTTCCTGAATGTTGTCAATGTAACACTGCACATGTGACCTTTTTTTACTATTTTCGTATTTTGTCAACTTACTGCCCTATTTTTAAAGAAAAGCTTGCAACCAACCAGACTTTATTTTCTTGTGTCATGAAGTACACCAGTGAATATAGTGATGGTAACAGTTCGAACAAATCAAACTGAATCATTTTATAGGTGCACTGAATTCCGTTGGGAAAGAGTGGAGTTGGACTAATCGGAACAACGGTGCTGGAACAATGGGTAGAAGATTTTTTTATGGAGTTGCTGGAAAGCAAATTCACTCTATGAAAATGGGGAAATGCATTTGGAATCGGGATTTAATTCAACTGAGAAAACGGACTGAATTCTGCACATTGGACTGTGGTAAGTTTGGAAAAAAGGAAAAACTTTGAAAAGCTAAAATTAACTAATACTTTTCTCTTGTCTCAAATATATATATATATATATATATATATATATATATATATTTCTTAATTTCAAATATAATAAAATTTCAACTAATTTTACTTCATTTATTGCAACTATCTTTAAAATACTCTTCATCTAACTAAAGTTTTAATTCTAATGACTCTTATTAAATATGATCAACTAACTTTCGCAGGTAGCATGCTTCGTTTTTTTTTATTTTTATATTTGATACAAGAGGGAGTATTTTATAACTATTAGAATTAACAGGTGGCACTAAAAAATTGGCTCGAGGAATATTTGACTAATCCTTCCGAAGGATATAGCCTTTCTCTCAACTAACTGACTCTTCCCTCTAACGATCCCTAACTACTTTTCCTCTACCTTTTTGTCTCAACAGTATACGTATGTTTTTTTAAATGCAATAAGCACCCTAAATTTAAGACGGATGACATATTGAGATTACTAAGACAAAGTATGGGCTGCAGTAGCAGAGACATAGAAATTGCTTATTACTCATAATTGTGCTTGTTACAGAGTGAGGTGGCTATTCTCTCTATTTGGTGGAAAAGCACGCTAGAGTTGGTCAGTGTAAACTGCGGTATAAAATAAAATGTTGAAATCCCTTGCTTCAGTGTGAGGTCATCCAGCCTTTTCTATGATCAATGTTACTCCACAAAAATGTAACATTTGAGTCAACTAGCATACAATATCTGACAAGAGGTGAAAAAATTATCCATTATTCAAGCACTAAATACAAAAGTATGACTAAGAGATCAGCCAGGTGAGTCTTCCCTGCCGTAGTGGGGTCTAGGAAAGATTTGATGTACGAGGCCTTACCCTCTAAGCAGGGAGGTTGTTTCTGCAACTGGTACCCCATGATAAGACTCATTCAAAAAACCAGGGAGCAATAAAAAAATTATGGCAGGTGAGTGTTCAAAAATTCATACATCAGATCTGAAAACCTCAAGCAGGAACCTGATTAGATTCTCGCAAGCTCATTGACTTGGCATGTAGCCTCTCCATGAAAGCTGGATTGGCACGAAGCCTCTCTTTTACGTATGAAGATCGAGCATCATCCACTAGTTTATTAGCTTTCCCTGCCTCCTCAATGAGAGAGAGAAGGGTCCTTAAGCAGTCCTTTCTGTTTTCTTCTCGATGTTCAAACCTTCAAAATATGGAAAAGAACATTTCAAACACAAATGTGGCTGCTTCCAATAAAGGCCCATACCCAGGTGATACAAGATTGAATAATACATGAATGATTTTTTAAAAAGATAGAACATTACCTCTCACTAGTTATTGTAAGCTCATCTCTCCCTGGATGATAACGTTTTCCAACCAATTCTCTCAGACGGCGAAATTGGTATTTTGAAAGCCCTAGCTCCTTCACAGTAACAGATAGTTTCACTTTCCTGTTTTTCGGATGCCAAGCATCACCACCAGGAGCAAAGACTACCCGAGTTTGCCACCGCAGAATTGGACCTTCACCCGGTGGATCATCCAAGTCCTTTTTCTTATCCGGCACAACAGTATCATCAAACTTTGAGGCCTCCTCTTTTTCCATTTTGTCCAAGTATTTTGCCACAATCTCATCCTCAAACTTCTTAAACTGTTCATAAGCTTCTTCAGGTTCAAGTTCACCTCTTTCACACATGTCCCCTAGCTCATTAAATTTTACTTCCACCTTCTGTTTTATATCATCTATCATAAGACATAACCAAATCAGCAAATTAGCACATCACTTTAACCACTTCTAAAACTGCAATTGACAACTACACTAAAATTCAAAATGCACGGAGAACTGTCTCAAATGCAAATCATGAAATTTCAGCTGGAACATGCAATAAATGTAAAGCACAACATAACAAGATCTAGTGTTATCTACAAAACCCATTTAAACAGAACTGATTAGCCATGATCAGAGTAACAATCACACATAGATTAATGATACCTAAATAGTAATAGTACACTCCCTACATTCTCCTCTAAACTTTAATTACGATTCACTACACAACAGGATTATCAGTAATAGTGAAATAACTTTAACATCACAAAACATTGATTTTGCAAAATTGATTTTGAAGTATTGTGATTTATGTTTGGATGTTTTTATTATAAAATCAAGTTTGGGGTAAAATTCAGTACAAAATTTTGGATTTGGATCCACGCAGAAGCTACTCAAAGTTGCTTCTAACCAGTTCTCCAGTGTGAAACCAAACATATGAAAATGTATTCAAAATCAATTATGAAGGCAGAATCAATTGCGCAACATGAAACCAAACACGCACATCAACAAGCAATGGAATCAAAATAAAGCTTCTCCAATTTCAATGTAGACAAAACTTAGATGCATATCCTAATGTAGTTTTGGTATTATTTTCTAATCAATAATTGAGACTGGTGTACTACCAGGGAGGAGTTTGTCCCAGCTGAGCATATCCTCGAGAATCTCCTCGCACTCCTTGGTGTCCCTAAGAATCCCGTGCTTGATCCCGTCCTCAACAATGTCATCCCACTTTTTATCATCCATGTTGAAGTACTCGTCCTTCACCATCCTCTTCATCACCACGTCCCTGGCGTTGTACAAATCGTCGATCTCCTCGTCGGTGTCGTGAATGTCCTCGAAGTCGGACTCAAAGTCCCGGTCGTCGACGTTGTCGAGGGGGCGCATGCGGAGCTCCTCCATGAGCTCGTCGTCGGTGTCCTCGTGATTCCCCGACAGCTTCCGCTTCAGAAACGCCTCCATGATCGACGGGAGCACCTGCTCGTCGCCCTTGAAGTAGCTCTCGATCAGCGCTTTCAGCTCTGCCAAGGAAAATTGAACAGTAATGGAAGAAGGTGTAAAACGGCGTCGTTAGAAAGAGAGAGATATGGATAATACCTTTGTTGTCCACGTCGTCGATTTGGGGAACCGGTGGGGGGCTTTCATTGGAGGAAAAGAGTCTGAATTGAGGACGTGATGAAGCGGCGAGTGCGGGGGCGGAGTGATGAAGAAGGTTGCGAGTGTAGAGTCTAGCATTTCTCACCAGGGTTCTTCTCATCGCTCTCTCTCTCTCTCTCTCTCTCTCTCTCACTCTAGGGTTTCTACTCAGTCTCCTCGCTTAACCACTTTTCTGTTTACTTCTCTATTTTATTTTTTTATGTTGAACTGAATGTTTATTTTGTTTATCTTTTATTACTATTTTTTAAGCTTAAATAATTTTTTATTTCTATGATTTTACCTTTTTTTTCATTTTTATCCCTGAAAAAAATTATCTTAATCCTAGTAAAATGTATTTTTTATTTTAAAGTGTATAGATAATATTTTGAATAGTAAAAAATGTATTTTTAACAATGGAAAAAGTGTTATCTAAAATACTTTAATGACTAAAAATAAAATAAACATATTTTACAATGATTAAAATGAAAAAAAAATACTAAATTATAAAGATAAAAAATATATTTAAACCTTTTTTTCTCACTTAACAGAAATTACGGGCAATTTTTTCAAAAATGTTAAAAATATGTTTTTATCATTTTCTTCATCATTATTTTATGTTTAAATTTTTTTTTCTAAAAACAAAGATATCTCATAACCAAAAGTGTAAGAATAACCCTCCAAATATAGAAACTAAATGAATTTCTCTCCTAATAAAAACTGAATTCCAGACAACAAGTTAAAAAAAATTAATCATATACTAACTATGTTAAAATTTGTTAGTATAATATTCATTTTTAAATTGTTATATTCATAGCACAATTAAATCACTTTTCAAGGAAATAAATTAATAGTAAAAATTAATAAAAACATTTCTTTTTGACTTTTTGTACATAAACCTCAGTACCTCACTCCTTTTTTTTGTTAAGCACAAAAAGGCCTCCTTCCATATAAGGTTTGGAAATCACGGGCCAAAGCCCAAGTACTTCAACACTTACGATCAAGGCATTTGAATCCTGAATTCCTTTATTTGTATCCTATATCTTCCAAATGCATTTTAAAATATCCATTCTGAAATATAAATTTTACATTTCTAGAATGAAATTTTCGAAATACAATAAGAAGTGCTAGATTCAATGGCGAGAATACATGAAACAAATGCCTCCAAGCAAATTTACACTAATACTGCCATTATGCTTCAACAATTAACTTGCTTTTGAGGTGCAGCTTTTCTGCTTTGAACCCGTATGAAAGAAACAATTGATTTTTGTGTAAACCATTTTTGGTGGGGTGATGGAAAATGAGAGATTACATAATTTCTCACTTGTAACAATAATTAAAGAATAAGAATTCACTTAAGCCTCGATCGCATTCCTAGCCTCGATCTATTTACATTCCACTGAGTTCAACACCACATACTTACATTGCAAAAAGAATAACACCATATAATGAAGCTAGACTAAGCTAAATAACCCTCCCGAATTGGACGTTTCCCTTTTGGGTCTGTTTCTGCAGTAGCTGAGCTAGTCCCCGTGGCACTAGTAGTAACCGTGGTATTATAATTATTACTAGAATCAGAAGTGTGTGAATCAGAGGCACCAGAGGTACCCACTGTGGAAGACAATGCAGAGTGTCTCCGAGGTCTTCTGTATCTTGAACCTGGTACTCCTGGTCTCGTAGGTTCTTGCATGTTCCCTGGCTTCCTCGACAGCATCACAACCACGCGCCTCATCGTGGGACGTAGCTGAGGATCGCCTTGAGTGCATAACAGACCCAGCTGAACGCACATTGCTACTTCTTCGGCTACTATCGTAGATGCTAATGCAGAATCCACAATTTCTAAGCTCTTCCCTTTCTTGTACATCTTGTATGCCTATAACCAACAATAATAACACCATAAGACTGGAGATTAAGATATAAGGTGAGTTAGATCGTCACGGGAGAAAGAAAGAAGAGAAAGGTTATAAGTTTCATTCTCTATCTGTTAATGAAAATTAACATTTTAACAAATTAATATTTGTCAATTAAAAAAACAAAACACGAAGGCAAAAATCAAATTGGGATCGATACTTTTTATAATTTGGGGCCAAAAGCAAAAGGTCTAGTTCTTAATAGGAATTCTAGATGCAGTTTGATTATGTAGGCATGAGGTAATGCCGTGACGGTGAAGTTAGGTCAGGGGTGTTGAGGTTAGAGTTAATTTTGTAAAGGTTAGGGGTGTTGAGGTTAGAGTTAATTTTCTAAAGACTGAAAAGGGGTATTGAAGAGGGTTATCAATCAACGTCCAATGACCAGTTGCTACTAACTAATTAATTGATAAATTAAAAGTCCTCAAAACTTATGGAAATGTCAATGAGACGCATTTTCTTTCTAAAAAAATACGATTAATATTTTGGTGATAGAGAAACAACTATACCTAAACCCCTCACATCAGAATAAAGTGAAGGAAGTAAAAAAAAATTATAAAAACTCTTACCCAATCAAGCAGATTTTGAGCATCCACGTCCAAATTAAAAGAAGAGTTTCGTTGGCCGCTGATCAACTCTAATACCAAAACTCCATAGCTAAATACATCTGCCTTCACCGAAAGATTTCCATGCATCACGTATTCCGGAGCCATATACCCACTGTAATATTCCCAAGTATTAGTATTTTTGTTATAAGAAACAAAAGAGTATTAGTATTAACTAGTCAAAACACTTGACTAATCATATAGATCCAAGATGAGTCGTAGCTAACACGCAAGTTTTTAATTCGGTGATTTGATATATGATGTGCCATGGTTTGATGCTAAAAGGATAAAAAAAAAACTATTGAAAAAATATTTATTATAGTAAAAACATAAAAATCATATGGTGATATTTAAAGAGGGGCCGCAATATACTTTCTATGCCTATCAAATTTCTTAATGATAATGTATGTTAAATTTTAATATACATTAAAATATTTGTAAATACAAAAAATGTAAAATATGTATTTGTTATATTAAAACTAAAAAAAATATATTGAATGTTTATTTCTTTAAACAATTTAAATTATTCAATAAAATGTATCTTTAAATAATCCTAAATAAGTATATTTAATAACACACTTGTTACAAAATTAAGAAGAAAAAAATGATTAACAAGAATTTTCTTAGTGTGTACGCGAATAAAGAACTACAACTTGCTTTATTTCCATGGTGAACATGCAATTAATAATGCACACGTATATTCAAAATTTCACTGAAAACTTTTGACAACAAATAAGAAAAAAAATGAAATAAAAACATAGGCTTACTTGGTTCCAGCCACACGTGTATTGACCTGGCTTTGATCTTCCGGGAAGAGACGAGCCATCCCAAAATCTGCAATCTTGGGCGTCCATTTGTCATCAAGTAAGATGTTACTCGCCTTGATATCGCGATGGATGATGCAATTGTGTGAGTCTTCGTGAAGATAAAGCAACCCCTTTGCCACGCCTGTGATTATTCCAATCCTACGTTTCCAATCAAGCTGCTCTCTCTTTTGTGATTCTGCATCATCCATTTCAACTTACTGTTAAACAAAAAATTAATTAATCTCTAACAACAACAAGC